>JAPYYR010003810.1:0-12751 GCA_030523065.1 Aphidius colemani | reverse complement strand
GCCTGTATCAAGCCTGATACACTAGCCTCGCACTAGGAAATACATCGTGAACATGCCAGCCTTGTTACAAGCTTGTGTTCCCAGGCTTGACACAGGCCCAAGAGCCGGGTATTCAAGCTTGTCCCAGGCTTGTGCCCATCGTCACTTCCTACCTGGAATACAGCCTTATTTTCGTAAAAACACGAAAAACACCACGTCCCGTGTAGGAATCGTCTAGACTCATAACGCTGCCATACATTGGCTGATTAATAGCACTCAATATTGGTCGCCAGGCAGGGGCATTCATGGTTCATTCTTGGGAGACGATTGGCTCATTTTTCTTATGTCGATTCATGGTTCTGATCCGTGGCCAAGCCTTGGCTGACTCTTAGATGGCCAACGATTGGCAACTATGCATCGTCCAAGCCTGGCTGACTCCTAAATGGCTATTGCTTGGCTGCCAATCATTGGCCAATCTCTAGCTGATACATCAATGGCCATTGCTTGGTTGCCAATCATCAGCCAATCTTTGGCAGACTTTCAATGGCCGTTGCTTAGTTGCTAGTTATCGACCAAGCCTTTGAATTCTTTAATGGCCAACGCATGGTTGCCTACACTTGCCCAGCTTTGGCTGACTCTCAGGCAGCCAAGAGTTGGTCTTTCGTTGATGTCAAAAATTTTTTTCATGAGTCTCGTTAGAGCCGCTGTGGCTGACTGGTAAGGCTCCAAGATGTCGCGCAGAAGACCCGAGTTTAAGTCTAGGTAGAATCAGAAATCATTCTTGTTCAATTATAATTATAATCGTTTATCTCCAAGCAATTGTTAATAGTTTGTTTAAAAAAAGACCACTTGGGATAAATAATAATATTAATAAAATTTTTTTTTTATTTAAATAAATGGTAAGAAGCATTGGACCATACTTGTTTTATCCTTGGGGACTAACAGGTCATCGATGGGAAACATCAATGGGCCATTCATGGCAGCCGATATTAAATATCACAAATTCACTTTTCCAGAATCAACCTTAAAGTCTTTATCAAAATTTTTAAGAGAAAATAATCAAAAGTTGTTCTCTGTATTAGCTATCGCTCAGTTAGTTTTTAGATACAGTGAGAGATTTGATTGACTATTAATGATTGATTTGACTTAGCGATGAGTTTTAAATTGCAAAACATTTTTTTCGTATTCTTAATAAAAAGCCCTTCGAAATAAATAAATCACAGAAAAAATAATGACGTTAAAATTAGTTTATTCATATTTACACAGTACAATATTAATCGAAAGCCTTGCACTCATATTTCATTGCATTTTTAATTATTATTTTGTTTAATTTTGTTTGACAATTAAAACTTTTTAGACTTGTTTTCTTTTAAATGATTCATTTTGTCATTCAAATATACCATTCAAAAAACGTAAAAACAACAAAAAAATTATTTTCAATGAACATTTGTTCAAGTTCTTGTAATAATTAATATTCTTAATGTAACAAAATTAATTTAAAATCGACTACCTAGTAATCAAAGTGCACAAGCATATATAACGATATATACTCATCAAATAATTTTTTCATATGCTTTGGGTAGAATTATGGTGATAATATGCATTTCAATTTTTTATATTTTTTATCACCATTTCTATTATTTTATTACTTTATCATTTTATTTATCCTCAATTTTTTTGTAAATTCAATTTTAAGAAATAGCTTCGGGAAAAGGATTGCATAATAATTATTAGAAGAATAATGATACAATTATGATACAATATTTACAATATTCTGACTGATTACGAAAAAAAAATTTAATCTAAAACCAAATTTTTTCTTACCTACCAAATTATGTATTAATCAATTGATCGTTTTAAAAATGGAGAGATTTTATCTTCATCATTTAAAAAAAAAGATTTAATACAAACAAACAAATAAACGAATATCAACAATTAAATATAAAAACGATTTTACAAAAAAAGTTCTTTTCCATTTTCAAAATTTAAAAAACACATTAAACAAAAAAAATAATTAATATTTAAAAACTAGTTTTTAACAATTTTTTAAAAATTCACAACTCAAATTTTCTTTTATCAGTCATAAATCAGACATTTTTCTGTTGTCAAAAACATAAAACGTAAAAAAGAAAAAAAACCAGTCACAGCAGTCGTTGATATGCATTTTAAAATTATTATTCTTCATATTTTCTCGTTTTTGTTTTATCAAATTATATCAAAGATAAACAGACTTTGGATTTTTTTGAATGCATGTTTAAGTACACGGCATATTTTTATTTTTTATAGTTAATATAGTTGCTATTAGGAGGCTGATGAATACCATCCAGATGTTGTTGTTTTATTGGCTGGATGATACAAGTGAAAGCCAGGACCAGCAGCTGGATGATGAAAAAATTGTGGTTGTTCACCAAGACTTGCTGATGCATATACAGCAGCAGCATCAAGAGCGCTTGGATGAACACTTGGTGAATATACTTGAGGTTTAAGTGGTAATGGTTGAGCTGGTTCATATTGATGTCTCAATACTGGATCATCGTAAACTGAATTTTCATAAGGACTAACGACAGTTGATGAATGTAATTGTTGTTGCTGTTGTTGTTGCTGCTGCTGTTGTCGTTGTTGTTGCTGCTGCTGTTGTTGTTGTTGCTGTTGTGCTGCTGCTGCTGCTGCTGCTGCTGCTGCTGCTGCTGCTGTTGATGTTGATGCTGCTGGTTTTGGTGTTGTTGTTGTAACTGTTGATGATGTTGTTGTTGCTGTTGAAGTTGTTGTTTATCTCTTGGTGATACTGATGATGGTGGCGTCATTGCTGAATGATAATCAATAGCATAACCACTAGCTGAAGTATAGGATGAAACTAAATTTGTAAAAGCTTCTGGTCCACTCGTTGATAATTTTTGATTGTGTCCAAGTAGAAATTGATGTTCACCATACGTTGATGATTCTTCAGAGCCTGGTGGTGTTGGTAATGGTCCTTGTGGTGTTTCTGAATAATAAGCATTACTATTTGTTCTATTATTCGAACTTGATGTTATACCATGAACGTTTGCGCGTATAACACTTTCACGATTTGCATATAATTGTCTTAATAACGCTGATGCTGGTAATGGTGCTGTAGATACATGATGCTGAGGACTCAAATGACCAGTACCAGGGTGATGGTGGTGTACACCAATCCATTGTATTGTTGATCTTTGTTGTTGTTGTTTTAATAATGCATCAGTACTAAAATCAGTTGGTTGATGAAGTATTGTTGGTGATTCTGGTTTAAGTGTTGTAGTTGGTAAATGTTTTGACATTGCTTGCTCTAAATCTTTGACAGATGTACTACCAGAAATATCATCATGTGTTATATCAGTTCGTGGTCGTTTTGGACTTGTTGATATTCCCAATACTTGTACATTATCATTTTGTATAGAGTGATTTGATGATGCTGGACTTTGCGTGTGATTACGTGATGTTTTTATTGTATCATCATCATCATCTTCGTCATCCTCACCAGATGATGAATCATCAGTTGGTGAAAACTTTCTTTTGTGTCTTGTTAATGATTTAACACTTAAACTTGGTATATTTGATACAGCTGGTTGATGCTCTTGTTGTAATTGAGCAACATTATCATGATGATGACCACCATGTGTTTCACCTTCAGAATTACGTGACTCTTCACGATCATCTGGAGCTGATTGATGAGGATTTTCAGGGTGTTGACTCGTCGGACCACCACTGGTTTTACCTTCTGAAAAGAAAATACAAAAAAAATAAAAAAATTATACTTAGAAAAAAAATGTATTATATCTAAATTTGAAAAATTTATGGATCGAATTAGGCGCATTGAGTTTATGACTTTTTTTCGAATATGTTAATTCTACTTTAAATAACAATGCCCATTTCCAATTGTACTTAAAAAAAAAAATTAGTTTTTTTTGTCATTTTTCAAGTGGCAAAATCTCAAATTTTATTCTAGTTTCATTTTTCTTTTTTTTTTTTCGTTATTTATTACCCATTTTTCTACTTTTTTTACTGAAGCAGGTTTTTTTTTTTCTAAATTCCGTTACTTCATGGCACATTATAAACACAATAGTACAGTCTATTTTATACAATTTTATTCTATTGGTGAACTAAAAAATTTCAGAAAGCGTATCAAAGAAAGAATTTCTTATTTTCTTTTGGTAATTAAGTTTACAATGTTTTTTTTACAATTCTTGTAACTACCGTGTTGTTTAACACGTGTAATCATCATTCGAAATGTGTGTCATACAAATTTGAATGATGAAAAAAAAATTATCTATAACTTAACATTGCTATTATTTTTATTTTTTCGAAAAAAAAAAAAAAATTATTACATTTACCTCCTCTGTCAGCATCTGGAGATCCATTCTCTGGATCATTTCCCGTTGCATCTTCACGTTTAACTCCCGACACATCATCGTCAAGTTGACAACAATCCATTATCAAATTTTCATATTCTCTTCCACTAAAAAAAAAAAAAAACAATGTTTGTAATTAAAAAATCATCTTTAAAAAATTAAAATCTTCTTTTTTTCGAAATTCATACCTGATAACATAATTAACACAAATAATATTTTGTTCTTCAGCATTTTTAGAATTACAAACAACAGTTGCACATGTTTGTAGCCATGTATATCCTCCACTTTTATTCATTAATCTATAGTAATGTGTGAGCACCTGTCCCTTATGAATAACTGCAAAGAGAAATAATTTTTTTATTATTACAAACAGTATATATTTATATTTCTAGTAGAAAATTTGAACAAGATAGGTGTGGCAAATTGAGGAGGTAAAAAGAGGAGTCAACTTTATCCAATACCCCTACGTCACCACCCACTTTTTCAGAAAATACATGTATATACATCTATGTTGTATATAAGTTATATATATATAATATAAAACATAGAAATAAAAGCAAAGAGAAATGTGGATAGATTGTAAAGGAAAAAGAGACGACAAAGACGAAAGTATATAACAACTTGCTGGAGACGCCGCATCCGGCAAAGCCAAAGTTGTTTTCTGAATACCAAGTGACTTCAAATACGAAATCCTATGGATGGCTTGGATCGTGATGGTAAAGAGACAGAAGTAGAATAATAAAACACTAAAGAAAGAGTTTGGGTAAAAAGAAAATGTCAATGTTGTCTTGAGAAAATTTAAAACTCGCAAAATTTTTACAATTTTATGATCAAAACATTTACAAACAGAATAATCAACTTGCATTCAAAGCTCATATTTTGTGTATTTTTATATACTTACGATCAACGTGAGATTTTCTAAGACGATTTGCATCTTCACCATGACAAAGTCCATAAAGACTTTTACCTGTTAATTCATCAGCTGTATAATCTAGTAATTCAGATACTCTGCAAAAAAAAAAAAAAATTACAAATAAAAATAATTTTTAATTAATTTATTATTATTTAAATAAATATGATAAATTGAAATATAATAATTGATAATTGCTTACTTTGGTTCACAATGTGCTATCCGAAAATCAAAATTAATTCTAGTTACAAACATATCGGCCTCAAGACGTATTTCATGTACACTTGGTGGTGGTAAAGCAATTGCAAGTCCAACCATACCCATCAATGGTGGTGATAATTTTCTAGCATGGCTAAATGGATACTGTGGTCTAAGTCGACAAAGTAACAAAACAACCTGTAACAATCAAAATAATTAAAATATTTATTTATATAATTTTCTTTAATGAATTAGACTTTAGGGAAGACTAACTATAGGGTGTGGCTAAATATATATATAAATATATATTTCTTTCCCTAACGAACAATTCTTTACCGTAGAATTTCAAAAATTCCTGAATAAAAGAGCTTATATATATCTGATTGAGAACAAACAAATTGTCTATTTTTATATCTTTAGTTTTGGATAGAATATTAAAATACAAAATAAGTAAATAAATAATAATTAAACTTACCCTGTAGCCGGAAGACTTAAAATGACATCCTCGTTTAGTCAATGTTGACTTCATTCTTACGCAAAATGCTCGGTCATATCCTTTGTAAGTTCCGGTAGACGTCAATGCCATCACTGATGAAACTATCAAACGAAAAATAATAATGATAACCAAGTTGTATGATAATAAATTTGCATATGACCGTTATGTTGATACTAATGAGGGTCATTGTCTTATGCTCATTCTAAAAAGTTATGAATTAAAATATCTAAAATAAAAAAAAAAGATAGGTACATGGCAGAATTGAAAAGTAACGATATGACGCATTATTGTCAAGGGCATGGAGAAGCGAGGAAAAAAGTACGTGCTAAAAAAAGACTGTCGTTGTGGAATAACAATTGGAAAAATCGTCAAATATATATATGTTTGAGGTGGGCATGTATGATATCATGAGAATTCTATTTAAAAAAAAAAATGAATTACAGAGTTGGTTGATCATGAAGTACCATTTGTAGTGTACAACCACATTGAATTTGTAGAACGAAAATTTGAAATTAAAAAAAAAAAAATTGTATAAAACTATAGGGAGAAAAGATCTTTGAAAGATATTTTGCCACGTGGTGATGCCAACGGGCACGTCCTTCACGTCCGACGTTTTTACTTCATGGCCACGTGATACACCCTGATCTACTTTTGGTTACCTTGAGCACGTTGCCGACGTGGTCTTTGTGCTTTGAATATTTACCCTCTTTTCATACATTTTTACTCGACAATATTTAAAGACAATGTTGCTCACGCATTCTGGGTCACTTCATTCATGTATATATTTATCAATAATTTTTTTTTAAGTTTACCATCCGGATTTGCTGTCGAGGAGGAGCCGTGTTCTTCAGATGCGGCACTACTGGGGGATGCTAAACCAGAACTTGATGAGTGAGGACCAGATGATGAATTAGATGCTGATGTTAAACCCAGACCAAGTTGTTCAGCAACTTCTGCATGATCTTGCTGATGAACATAGTCAAATACACTTGATCCAGTCATTTCAACCTTGAAAAAAAAAATAATAATTCAGCGATAAAATTATAAATATATATATATGAATTTTTTTAAAAAGGTCATGTAAATTATTAAATATATCGATTTTCGAATTTAGTTTACGCATATATTTATACCAATGCGAAAGTCATGTTTACGACTTATGAAAAATTATAAATCAACTCATAAATTGTTTAATATCAAAATTCTTGACTCGTTTCATTTTATTGTGTAACAAAGTAAAATGCGGATTAACTATTTATACACATACACTTATAGATGTAAGTCAAATCGAAGGCATCTTTTGTGTCACATCTTCAGAATAAATTAGTTGAAAATAGACAAGACGAAACAAGAGAAAGGGGAAATGGTTATCAAGGATTTTATGGATTTGGTATCGGAGTTCGTACGTGTTGTGGATACGCGTAACAATTAACCATGAACGAATAGACATTATACTTTGTTTGGTATTGTCCTCGCGTTTCTGAATAGTCTTCCAAGAAATCAGCTCCCTCACGCCTTTGCCCCTTTAATCACCCTCTTGGTAAATACTATCCATAATTTACCATTTTTATTTTTTATTGATGACTTCTATCATTTAACAACCGTATTTAATTTCTTTTCTTTTGTTCGTTCATTTTTCTAAATACAATATAGACGTATTGATTTCCTTACCCACCTGAGACAAAATTTTAAGCTATATTTGAACTCTATCTGAGTCTCTGGGCAGTATTTGGTACCTCTCTATGACTCTCTACACTATCTGAAGAATCTGTGATTCGTCTCTGACTGTCTCTACAATTTTTTATGAGAAACGAATCATCTCTAAGCGAGAGATGGGTACTTTGCAAAAAATAGCGTTTTATTGTCAATGGTTCCCGGGTTCGCGACCTGCAGGTCGAATTACATAATTTTCGCTCATAGAATTTTACACTGTTGGAAAAATATCGCTGACCAACACAAACATGTCGGAGATAGCTCCGAGAGATAAGAATCTCTACCACCCCGATATAAATATTTTCAATATCTGAAACATCTCTCGACTATCTCTCAAATATATTCAGAGAAGATCATCTCTGACAGAGAGACACATCAGAGAGTCTCTTGATTCTCTCTGTGAAGGCACTCACAGAGAGTATTTTCAGATAGAAATAGTTTTCTATCTCGTTCAGATAGCTCAAAATATTGTCCCGGGCTGATTTTAATAATTTGAAACTTTTTTCCTGATAAATTCTATAAACTCTATTTTAAAATAATTTTTTTTTTTTTTCCATACATGATGAAAATATATTTTGAAAAAACTTTTTCATTTATATTTTTCTCTTTTGGTGTATACCAAATCGACCAGATCCAGACTCATTTCCTCCTCGTCTCAAACTTCCAACTATATCCACTATATATAGCTTTTCGACCAAAAGCATTAGGAATGGCGAACACGTCACCGTGCAGAGTCTACGTGAGCGGCATGCTACCACCCCCACCTTCAATAATCCACAATCCCTCTCTCCTCTTTCACTCCTCTTTCTCCTCACCCTATTTACCCGTCGACACAGCCCCAGGGTTGCTTCGTGCCAGCATGGCCGCCAACTACCATCCCATCTAGCTCCCTCTTATTCCCTCTGTACAAAATTTAAGCTCTCTTGACCTCACCTCAATCCTTCATTTTCATCATTTTTTCATAAAGATAATATAACTTTCTGAAAATCGATTGATGATGAAAAAAAAGATATCTTCCATAAAAAAATGAATGATAGATAAAAAAAAATAACGTTTTTATTTATATTTTGGCAAACCATTTAAAATCTGCCTAATAAATAACATAATTCTCTAAAAATGATACTGATTAACTCAGTTAATGACTTGGATTCAAGAAAACTGCATCTGCAGTGTAATTCATTGGGCAAAAATTACAAATTATAGCACGATTTGTTAGCTATAGCTAACTAAATATATATATGCACAGTTTTACACGAGTATTTTTAAAGTAAATATTTTTAATAACCCTCTAATCAACGTTTAGTACCCTATAATTTGAAACTTTTTGTTCTCTAAATTGTACTACTGGGATTTACTATAATCACTTTGGTCTATACTGAAATTTGTCATATTGAAAAAATTTAACATAACTTGTATACAGGCTATATATCTAACAAACTGTTGGGATAAAAAAAGAACTTAACATACAGAAAATTTACCGAGGTATATTTTAAATCACTTTTCGAATAATATTCTATATATTTTACCTGCGATAGACCAAGGTATATTGATACGGTTTCTGATATGTAGAGAAAACGTCCATCAGCAGCTACTGCCATTGCAAAACCATCTAGTGACTATTAAAACAAAAAATAAATAGGTATTACAATTAATTAGAATGATTAATTTACATATATATATAAGTATACTTATATTTATATACAGATGGTTTTTTTTTTTTTTTTGGTGGAAAGAGAGGTCAATGTTACCTGGAGAATGTGGGTACCCTGGTGCTGCTCAAACATGTCTTCCGCAAATGGACTCGTGGATAATCTTCCACGTTTGCCTTAAATTAAATAAATAAATTTATTATTATTGTTATTCAAATAATGTATTCAATATTAATTTAGTAATATTCTATTGTGTATGTATATATGAATTATATTTGATAAAATTTACCTCTTTTTTTGAAAAAATACAGACTTTGTTAAATTATACCCCTGCAGGCTTGTTGGGCTTTGTAAAGATCCCTCAGTTTTTGGCAAACAAGATGGTAAGACACCATCTTAACTGATGGTAATAATAATTTTTTTTGATAGGGATAGGGGGAATAATTTAAGTTGGGTTAATGAAAGAGTCTTTTTTTCTCTCTTTTTTGGATAAAAGTACTGAAGTTTTGGACTGGTTAGTCTGAAAATATCGAGGGATGACGAGCTGGTGAAAAAGAAAATCAAGTTGTTTTTTTTTTCTTTTTGGGGGGAGGAAAGCGAGCTCATCAGCTTGACCCTTCCTTTTTGATAAACAATTTTATTCTTTTATTTTTCTTTTTAGGGTAGAATGGAAATTATTATGATAGAAAATAGTGGTCAAAGGCAAATAGTATAAAGAGATTTGTGAAAAAATATTTGTGACCGACGGATAAAAAAACATTTTTTTTTTTTTAAATTCAATGAACAACAGAATTAAAAAAAAAAACAATTAAAAGGAATCTATATAAATTTTGACGATTTATTAACTTTTAAATATTTAAAACAAAAAATTATATAAAAGTCAACTGATTAAAGATGACTTTAGTAATAAAAAATATATATATTTTTTTTTCTCAACGTAAATATCAAAAATAAATAATACCAGCTTCAATACGTGACTGGCATGAAAGACTTTATGATCCTGAACGATTAATCTTCGTACATGAAAAAATATATATAACTTGTAATAAGTATTGAAGCAAGAATATAATACAAAGAGCGAGAAAGGATAAAAAAAATAAAGAAATATATAAATGAAAAAAAAAACAATAAAAATAACAAGAGTAGAGAAAAGATGCCACCATGATTATTGGATCTAAAGCTGGTGTCCCAATGGGAGCAAAACCCACCAATAAAATGTTTCACTTTGTGCAAAAGTGCCCAGACTAAAATATATAACGTTACACTAAAAGTATTATATTTTCAAAATAAATGCAGTAGCATAAGTTGTGTAGTAGTCAGCACAGGCATTAAGACTATCAGAGGGCCAAATATATTTATATGTTATTAGCATAGCTGGGTCATTTTACGTGTATATGTCTTAACAATAAGCCCCACGGGGCACTGTTCAACCCCTCTTTCGTCACCTTCATTTTTTCATTTTTCTATAATATTTATTCATTTATTTATATTTTTCTTCATGAAGAGATGATAATATACTTTCTATAGTATTTTACAGATATTATATGCACTTGCAATAACTGCCTACAATAAGAATGATGTCTGTCATTTTTGTCACTGGTATTAATGATAATATGGGGCTGAGTCAATAGACTTCAATATCAATGCTAATATATGAAATAGAAAAAATAAAATAATACATGTAGGGTATCAAACGTTTTACATAAAACTAGACCATGTGGCACGTGTCAAAAAGATATTCAATATATTATATACCATATTTCGACAATAATTCATTACATTTTTAGTATCAAATACATTATGAGCCTTGATATATTTCCATGATAATTTATTTTTGTTTCAGTAACAAACAAGCGTAAGTGAAAAATATTGAATTAAAAAAAAAATGTATATCACTAATAATCTTTAAAAACTTTTTATGGGTGAAAATTTGTATAGAAATAGATAAATATAATAAACAAATATTTTTGTTAATTCTAAATTGAACCAATATACTGAATTAATTACATTTAGAATTGGCAACATAATTTCAAATATATGATGGATGTATTTTATATTTATTTAAAAATAAAAATTGATGGTAATACATCAAACTTCACTTATCGACATTATATTTTTTATATTTATATATAGTGCTTGACACAGTAATTTTTGTCCGGCTGAAATACAATATTTAGTGGTGTGAAGCGTAAAGCTTATTTTTCACATTATAATATATGTTAAACCTACGAAATACTCCGCCACAGCACAGTAATTTTTATTAGAAAGTAGTAGTAAAAAACCTTAGTTTTTTTTTTTCAGTGTACAGTTTTTATATTTGAGTATGTAAGTGTCATTTAATAAACCTAAAAAAATGTATATATATGTTTAAAATTAGTGTACCCAAATTTATAAACACTTTATATGCCATTGAATAGAATTTATATTTTTTTTCAATATATAAATAATATAAATTATGATTGCGCTTAGTTTTAAATTTAGTTTAAACTAAATAACGTAATTACGATATTCTATAGAACTTTGGTTTTGAACTGGTTATCTTATTTGACCACCAATGTATCCGAGCCATGCTCTCTTTTTTTTTTACCGTTATATTTCATTCCAAGCTTTTCCCCCATAATATACAGTAGCTTTGGTATATATATATAGATGAAAATTTAGTTTATGTTTATTTTTTATGTTTTTTTTTTCATTGCAGTTACATAAATGCTGTTTTATTAGGATGTATATATAATATATTTCAATTTGTGAAAAAAGAATTTTAAGAGATACCAAGTAATGTTGACATAAATAAAAAAAAAAGGATGATAAATTTATGAATGAAAATAAATAAAAATATGAACAAGGGATGTTTTGATTGGTATTGATTTTTTTCAAAATATTACAAACTGGTCGCATGCAGGTTTTTTTGGTTTTTATTTTATTTTTTATGTATTTATTTATTTTTTGTGGTGACAGCTACTTTAGGAAGGACTTAAACAGTTGAGAAAAATAAATATCAGTGAGTTATGAGCGTGTAGAGAGCACATAAAACATGTTGTATGTATTTATCAAAATATTGTGATAACCCTGTGAGAGGGTGATTTTGTTTAAATGCAAAAAACATAAAAAAAAAACAAAAAGATTTACAATGTATAGAAATGTGAAAGAGAATAGATAAAACATTTTATGCATATAAACATAAATGTTTAACAAAATTCGAGAAGGTAGGGAACCAAAGATTGTGTATATTTTTTTTTTATATAATACAGAATGTTATGATTCATAACTTATGAATAACAATATAATATCAAATGAGAGTTTTTTTTTTTTGTATTTTCTTAATTTAATTTTAAAAAATAATTTGTAAGAAAAGTTAATATTTCTTGCATCTTATAATAGTTTTTAATTTCTCATTTTGAAAAATAATTATTTCATGTTATACTTTCTAACAACTATA
>JAPYYR010003784.1:0-12026 GCA_030523065.1 Aphidius colemani | reverse complement strand
TTTAATAGTAAATAATGTAATTTGTTATAAACAATTAAAAAATTAACAAAGAGCTCGGCGGGTTAGAAAAAAATTGTTTTTGCTATCTTATTCCTCATGTTCTAAGCTACAACTGTGTAAAAGAAAATTACTGTACTTTCCATTAAAACAAAAGTTATTGATGATTTAGTGAAGACGTTGTGCGTAGTTAGATGCGGAACTGGCGCGGTGGCCGCGCGTGGATGATCTCAGCAAAGTAAGTCGATGATGTAGCTAACCAGTTTTTCGTTTCTTATTATATCAATTATTTTGTCAATTTTCTCAAAATTATCTAGAAAATTTATGATCAATATTTTCGGAAACTATTTCCAGAATCTTACAAAAAATACAAACCGTAAATTGGGTATGGTTTCTTTGACATACAGTAAGGCTAACAGCAATGTTATAGAATTGTTTTTATAAGAAATATCGGTTTTTCACTCACCTGGTTTTCTAAAGCTGACATGATTACGAAAAAAAAACACTGTTTATACAATTTCAACAGTCGTTCAAACGAAAAAAAAATCTATTTGATATCATAGTATCTTATCTTTCCGTCGTGAATACATTGTTCATCAAGTTGACAATCCGAATCAGCTCTATAAACCTTCTCATTCAGAACTTATCTAAATATTATGGAAAAATTTTATAAAGGTCATAATTTTTTGAAAAAATATTAGGATGGACAACCGTTGAATAATTATATTGGATGAGCTATTTTATTTAAAAAAAAAACAATTGGTAAGGTAGTTGCTGAAAGCGAAAAACCCGAAGGTTTTTATTTCTCCATTTTAATATATACATAAATGCATTTTTCAGTAGAGGGTCTTTGTGGCTGGGTATATTTTTTTGTTTTCGTATAATATTCTCTGTTTTACACCACGTATCCAAATTCACCACGTTAATTAAGGAAGGGTTGTCAGGCCTTGCTTCTGATACAGGGCTATCAGAGGATGTGGGATGATGGGTTGTAAAATAAAATAATAGGAATAACACAAATAAATCCAAACACTGCAGCTCAAAATTTAACACAATATTTACTTTATTATCTTAATAAAAAATGTTATTATTTGTTTTGTTCTTTGTATATTGAGTTGACTCTAAAAGTGTTGTCAAAGACAGACACTACTATTTTCTATTATTGAATATAAAGAAATTCTGTCGTACGCAAATCAATATTATCTAGAGATGTTACGTAAACGAGTGTTGAAGAGTAACTGATTTTTCAGTTTGTCGAAAATTGTCAAGTCCAAAATATGGGTGTGTACTTAGTTAAAAAATTAGTTTTAATTGGTCAAAAATAGTTCAAGAGAGAGTAGAAACTATGTGTAGGTGGAAGAATTTTTAGCCATAGAATTGGGCTTTGTGTGGTCCATAGAGTGACCTGAAGGTACCATGTGTAAACAAACAATAGTAATTTTACGACCGGAAAGTCCAAGACGTCTTCATAAATTAATTTCATTTTAAATAGTTGTAATTTCACTTTTTTATTATCGATTTTACGACCATTCTCTGAATTAAAAAGACGTTAGTGAGTTTGTTTAACAGATGTGAGATTTTCCCTATTTCTTGAAAAATAATATGTCAAAGGATAGTAGCGTATTACCAAAAACAAGAAACTTGCATTTATATTTTTATTTGTTACGTGATTTTTACTCAAAAACTATGCATTTGTTTACCATGTGTGAGACTATTGTAGATTATCGAGGAAAGAGCTATAAAAAAAAGAGTACATAAATTAAAGAATTGTACATTAAAGTTTTTTAGAAAACATATAAAAAAATAAAGGTCTGGTCAGTTTGGGACTGACAGATAGATGTGTTTCACCCCGGAACATTCTCCTTTAAACTTGTTTTTACAACACGAAACATGTGTGTATCAGTAGGCACTATTGACACAACCGTCGACTGCATAGTCCAAAAATTGGAATGTATACCTTCAAATTCTTACAGACTGAATATTCTTTCTAATTTTTTTATCTGACGGCAAGGAAAGTGGTGACAGACAAGTCAGCAGGGAGTCATTGCGAGATTTGTACTAACGAAATCATGAAAATGTACAGCCGTACATTGTAGAAAAAATTTTCAGATAATTTCCAAAGAAATAATTGAGCTGGTTGGCCTCTATTTGTTGGCCATTTGTCCTTATAAATTTTATTTATTTGAAGAGAAAAAAAAAAAGGATTGGTAACGTTTGTTTGGGCATGTGGCCCTCATTACCCGTTGAAAATCGAAAATTTTCAATACTCCGGCTAGGGCCATGGTTATTTTTTATTATTGTCGTAAAATTTTAATTCAATGATGTATCAACAATAACATTTTTTAAGAATGAAAATAAGTTTTTATTTTGATTTTATTACGTTCCTACCGGTACTTTCTTTGGAAAATTATATTAAAAGTTGTTCTCGACGTAAAAACTCTGTTTTCAGCTAAAAGAAAGCTCGTCTGAGATGTTAGTTCTATAGTGCATATTTCACAAAAAAATAGTACCATTTTGTTTGAGAGTTTCGGATGTTTTTTTTTTTCTACGGAAACTATTGGTCACAGAGAAAAAAATCGATAATGCGGGCGATAGAGTTTTGAAAAACGCACAGTCTCGATCTTAATTCTATCGAGAGTTATTCGTTCCGCCGTTTTATATCGTTTTTTCGGAACACGATATCTCGGGAGATAATGAACATAGAGACTTCGTATTAAGCTTAAATGAAGCTCCTTCAAAATGTCTGGGGCTATTTCAAAGATTTTTGTTCTGCGATGTATACTTTTTGATTCAAAACAATTACTTTTTTATTGTCAATTCAACAATTATTTAGACAAAATAAAATTTGTGTGCCTTTTATTGTCGATTCAACAATTATTTCAATAAATCAATAGGTTATTGGCCATTTATCGTCAATCCAACAACTAGGTAAATAAATTGAGAGCTTAATTGGCTACTATTGGTAAATTCAATAATTATTTAAATAAACTATAGGTTATTGGGGTCTTTGATGTTAAATTCAATAATTATTTGAATAAAATAGAACCATATAATTACCCCTACGGTAAATAGATCGTAGAAAGATCGATGAATTACCGACATAGATCAGGTATATACCGACATAGATCATAGATCAATAAACAGTAATTATTTCCATTTAACAATAATTCAAGGAACTATTGTTGTTCAATTCAGAAATATTTAAATAAATTGAGAATTATTTGTTTTTACTATTCAACTAATTGTTTAATGAATTTAAATTCAACTGCCTTTTATGATCAATTCCAACAATTATTTAAACAAATTAAAGTTTATTTGTCTTTTGATATTGATTTCAATAATTATTTAAATAAACTAAAGACTATTTTCCTTTTGTTGTTCAATTCAATAATTAAGTAAATAGATTAGAGCCATTTGTCTTTTATTGTGTAAATCAACAATTATTTAAACAAATTAAAAGTTTATTTACCTTTTATTGGTAAATACAACAATTATTTAAACAAATTGAAGTTTATTTGTCTTTTGATATCGATTCCAATAATTATTTAAATAAACTAAAGACTATATTTACCTTTGGTTGTTCAAAGCAATAATTAATTAAATAAATTAGAGCTATTTGTCTTTTATTGTTCAAATCAACAATTATTTCAAGTTTATAAACCTTTTGTTGGTAAATCCAACAATTATTTAAACAAATTAAAGTTTATTGGTCTTTTTCAATAATTACTTAGATAAATTAAAGGTTATTTGCCCTTTTGATGTTTAATTCACTAATTATTTAAACAAATTAAAGAATTATTTGCCTTTATTGTAAAGTCAATAATTATTTAAACAAATCAAAGCTTATTCGCTTTTTACTGTAGATCCAACAATTATTTGAATAAATTAAAAATTTATTTGCCTTTTATTGTAAATGCAATAATTAATTAAATTAATTAAAGTTGGTTGTCTGTTTCAATAATCATTTAAATAAATTAAAGATTAATTGTCTTTTATTGCAAATTCAATAATTATTTAAACAAATTAAAGGTTTATTTACCTTTTATTATAAATTCAATAATTATTGAAATAAATCAAAAATTATTGGACAGTTATTGTTAAACTCAATAATTATTTAAACAAATTAAAGATTAACTGCCTGCTATTGTAAATTCAATAATGAATCAAATAAATTAAAGGTTTATTTACCTTTTATTATGAATTCAATAATTATTTGAATTAATCAAAGGTTATTGGACATTTATTATTAAAATCAATAATTATTTAAACAAATTAAAGGGTATTGGTCTTGTGACATTAGATCCAATAACTATTGGAATATATGAAAGGTTATTTACCGCTTGATATTGAATAAATGAACTAAAACTTAGTTGCCTTTTATTGGTTAATCAATAATTATCTAAATAAAGTAGAAAAGTTATAAATTTCTTTTATTATCAAAAAAGAATTTGAGACTGTAATAGTGCCTTTTGTTCAATCAATAATCATCCAAATGAACTAAAGTATTATTGACAAGTTAGCAAATAATAATTTGACAGGTAGGTTTGCCGGTTATGGAACCAATCTAATAATTATGTATATGAAATGACTAACAGCTATTAAATAATAATTTGACACTTTAGCATTGGCTTTTATTAGATGAATTCAAGAGTTATTTAAACAAATTTAAAAATTGTTAACAATTTAACAAATATAATTTGACATTTTTGATATGGTCTGTTGTTTGGTCAATAATTACTCAAATAAAAAAAAAAAAAAAAAAAATTTTTTACTAACAAACTATTAAACAATAATTGGACATTTTAACATTAATTTTTTATTACCAATTCAATAATTATTTAAACAAACTGAAAGTTTATTAACAGTCTATCGAATAAGAACTGACACAGTAACATTATCTTTTATGAAATTAACTCAATAACTGTCCAAATGAGGTAAAATATTATTGACAGGTTATGAAAAGGTAGTTTGACAGTTCAGTATTGCCCTCTATAGGACCAGTTCAGTGGTTATTTAAGTAAATGAAAGGTTTACCAGCAGTCATAAAATACTAGTCTGACATTCTAACATGAACCTTTACTAAATCAATTCAATAATTGCTTAAATAAATTAAAAGCTTACTAACAATTAATCAAATAATAAATGTGACATTTTTAACATGAATTTTTATTAGATTAATTCGATAACTATTGAAATAAATCAAAAAGTTATCAACAATTTACCAAATAATAATCCGACATTGATACATCGTCTTTTATCAAATCAATTCAATAATTATTTAAACAATTGAAGGATCAATAACAACCTGTCAGATGACAATTTGACAGTTTGGCACTGTCTTTTATAGGCCCAGCTCAATAGTTGCTCGAAGGAATAGAAGGCTGATAACAAAACGTCGAATGACAACCCGACACTTTAACATGGTCCTTTGCTGAATCGGCTCAATGGTTGTTCACATAAATTCAAAGTTTATCAAATGATAGTATGACATTCTAACATTATTCAGTAGTAAAGTAATTCAATAATTATCTAAATAAATTGAAGGGTTATTAGCAATTCAGTGAATAATAATTTGACATCTAAACAACATCTCTTGTTGAATAAAATCAATAATTATTCGAATAAATTTAAAGGTTACGAACAATCTATAAACTGATATTCTGATAGTTTAACATCATCTTTTATTAAAAACAATTCAATAATTATTCAAACGAATTAAAAGATTAGGAACAAGTTACCAAATAATAATTCGACACTTTAACACTATCTTTTATTAAATCAATTCAATAATCACTCGAATAAATTAAAAATTTATTAACAGTTAATCAAATGATAATTGACATCTTAACATTATCGTTTGTCGAGTCAGCTCAATGGTTATGTAAATAAATTTAGAAGTGTTACTAACAGTTTACCAAATGATAAGTTGACATGTTGGTATTGTCTATTATAGAATCAAGTCAACAATTATTTTAATAAATAAAAAGTTATCAAAATAATAATTGGATATTTTATTATTGTCTTTAAAAAAAAAAAAAAAAAAAAAAAAAAAAAAAAAAAAAAAAAAAAAAAAAAAAAAAAAAAAAAAAAAAAAAAAAAAAAAAAAAAAAAAACTTGATATTGTCTTTTGGGGTAATCAACTTAACGATTATTCAAACAGATTGAAAGTTTACCAAACAATACCTAATAACAATTCGAGATATTACACTGTCGTTAAACAAATGAATAACTATGCAAATAAATTAAAGTTTAGTAATACAACATCGAATAATAATTCGATATATTGATGTTATTGGTTATTGAATCACTTCAACAATTATTTAAATAAATTAAAATTTTATTAATACAATATCGAATGATAATTCGATATACTGATATTATCATTTGTTAAATCACTTCAATAATTATTCAGATAAATTTAAATTTTATTATTACAATATCGAATAATAATTCGATATATTGATATTGTCATTTGTTAAATCACTTCAATAATTATTCAAATAAATTTATTAATACAATATCGAATAATAATTCGATATATTGATATTATCATTTGTTAAATCACTTCAATAATTACTCAAATAAACTTAAATTTTAATGATACAATATATTGATATTATCATTTGTTAAATCACTTCAATAATTACTCAAATAAACTTAAATTTTAATGATACAATATCGAATAATAATTCGATATATTGATAGTATCATTTGTCAAATCATCTCAATAATTATTCAAATAAATTAAAATTTTATTAATACAATATCGAATAACTCGATATTTTAATATTATCGTGTGTTAAATCAACTCATTAACTCTGCAAATAAATTAAAGTTCTATTAATACAATATCAAAGGATAAGTTGATATTTCACGATAAGTTGTCAGTAAAGTGAATTAGTAATTAGTTGAATAAATTAAAGCTTACTAATACAATATCAAATAATTTTTGTTCTTGTATTTAGTCAAATCAATAGTTATTTAAGTAAATTCAAATATTATTTACACAATATAGAATAATAATTCGATACTTCGATATAAATTTTTCTTTTTTTTTCATGTATATTTATTTAAATCAGTAATTACTTAAGTAAATCAAAATTTATGTGCTTAATATCGAATAATAGTTCAATATCTTGATATTAAAATATTTTTTTTTATATATATATTGATTCAAATCAATAATTATTTAAGTAAACTAAAGTTTTCGTTACTCAATATCGAATAAGAACTCGATATCTCGATATAAATTTTCTTTTATATAGATATATATCCATTCAAATCAATAATTACCCAAGTAAATTAAAAATTTATTTGCTCAATATCGAATAAAAATCCGATACCTCGATATTGAAATTTTTCTATTTGTAATCGAATCAATAATTAAGAAAACAACTACAATTTGGGGGGATAAAAATATCTTAAAAAGGGGGGAACTAAAATTAATGGATAACCACAAAGAAATTTGGAATAAGTGTGCCTAAATGTCGGACGACATCAAAGAAGAAAAAACGACACGCAAAATCATAAAAAAGCCATATAATTTAAGATCAAGAGGACATCTGTACTGCGGTAAGGACAAAGAACGACAACAGATAACAAAGATAGACCCTCGCTCAATTAAAAGTAGAACCAAGTCAAACACTACTTTGAGGAAAAACCGGAGAGCGAATGAGAGTCTGAACTTGATTAATCTGGAAACTCCACTAAGATCAATGCAAAAGGACATTGAATCAATATTAATCAGGGAGGAAAGAGACAAGATCAGATTTGAAATTGAAGAGGAAAGAAAACAAAGGTTTATTAGCGAATGCTGGCGAAAGAATGAAGTAGAACGTCTAGAAGCCGAAAAAGCGGAACTAGAACGCAAAACCGAATTGCTCAACGACTTTTATAAACAAAAGCTCGGAGCAGAACGCCTAGCACGAGAAAAATATGAATTAAACCGTGAAGGCAGAACGCCATTTTGGAGACGTTGCGCAAAATAAATCTACCTGTAAAAACTTCAAGGGCATCCCAACAATCTTTCAGTTTAAAAGTGAGCAAGTTACAGAAATAAAACAGCAAATAAATAACGAAATACTGAAAGAAATTCCAGAAGGGAATAAAAACGTATTTTTAACCCCAATAAAGGTACAGTTGAGTTCGACAGTCCTAAGCCCAACGTATATAAACGTTCATCAACACCAATACCGTCATAACGTCAGCATAACGGACGACGAAGATAGTCAGCACAACAGCTTGGATAACTCTCTGATAGAAGAAACTGAAGAAAGTTACATGGAGGATAACGCAGTAAACCAACAGATTGCGGACGCAGCAGAGTTATTTGAAAACTGGAAGGTTGAACGAAATAACAACCTAAACCAAGGAAGTACTACTTCACAAAGGGTAAACACAAATACAAAGCTTAATATAGAAAGCGAGCGACCCATAGAAAAAAAAGTAGTGACATCTGCGCACAAAGAGACTGAGGCTGAAAAAACAACAGAAAACAGCAAGAAAATAGCAGAAGAAGCAGTACGAAGATTGGCTGAGATACAAGAGTCAGCACAGAGAGCGAATCAAGTGTCTGAACTGTGCAAAAATATCTCACACTACACGGGAAAATCCCAGGAACTCACACGATTCAGAATAGGATGTGAGGAAGCACGCGAATACGTAGGTGACAACTGGGAGAAAAAACTGGTTGAAACCATAGTGCGTACAAGAGTCGCCAGAAAAGTGCGAGAAGACATGACGAAGAAGAAGTTCGAAACAGTAAGCGAACTCATCAAAGCGCTTAGAGAATTAATAAGCAAGACCAAAAACGAAAAAGTGTTGATCGGAGAAGCTTACAAATTGTACCAAAAAGGTAATGAGTCAGTGAGAAATTTTATAAAAAGGATTAGAGAATGCACCAACTTTATTGAAGAGATGCATGTGCCCAAAGAAAATAAAGGCCCAAACTGCTTCAAAACTAAAATAAAAGAGCTGACAAAACAGGTCTTAAAATGGGGCCTCAAGCCGGAAATAGGTGACTATTCAACATGGTCAGATGACTACGAAGTGGTCATAAGAAAGGCAGTAGAAAAAGAGGAAGAGTTAGCCATAAGAGCAACTCTGGGCAGAAACGACACCAGAAGAAACCCTTTCGAAACGAATGTGTGTCAACTTTGCCAAGAAAGAGACCATTTGGCGCCTCAATGCAACTCTGTAAGAACAGTAGAAGCCAAGAAAACAAATGCAGCAGAAGAAGATATCGGAGAATGCTTCAAATGCAAGAAAAGAAGGCATTGGGCAAGCAACTGCACGCTCAACACAACAAGCATAAAGTATTGCACAATTCGCAATAAGAAAGGGCATGCAGAGCAAGAATGCTGGAAAAATCAGCAACAACAACAAAGGTGCAAATTATGCAATGGATTGGACCATATAGCGAGGAATGCCCAACAGATAGGCAAACCACACAAAAAGAAGTGACTTGCCAAATCTGCGACATCAGAGGACACGACGCAAAAACTTGTTACAGGAGGAATAAACCTCAAACAAGTTACGAGGCTCCAACGTGTCAAGTCTGCGGTAAGAAAGGCCATATAGCAAGAAATTGCAGGGCACAAAACAACAATTACCAGCGACCACAAGTCAGGTTCAATGAGAGAACAAACCCAGGATGGCAACGAAACCCAACCTGTCATATTTGCAATATGAGAGGCCATCAAGCAAAAGATTGCATCCGACAACGGAGGCCCTCATATAACAATAATAATAATTATAATAATGCATACAACAATGACAGTAGGTACTCGAACCCTAACAATATTAATAATAACAATAATAAGGGTAAAGAGTACACGGACAACAGGAAAGACAGCTCGATTCTGAAATGTGAGTATTGCAAAATAGAAAGTTACGAGGAATCGAACTGTTATAAGAAGAGATTCCAACAAAGAATACAGGGAAACGAGCAACCGTCTCTCCAGTAGATGAGAGACGGCGGAAACAAATTATTACAAAAATAAATAACGAAAACATTGCAACAATGGTGGCGTCTCGGTTTGAATCCGACAAAGAATGCATAATAATAAACGATAGCATTAATGAAAGCACAAGTGAGTTCATAAAAATAAAAGAAAAAGAGATTTAAGTAAACAAACCAGTCATCACCATAAATGCAACAAATTTTAACACAATCCCTTACATCGAAGTCGAGCTCGACAACAATAACAAGAAAGTAAGAATGATGCTAAATTCTGGGGCAACCCCAAATCTACTAAAAAAATCGCTTACAGTTGACCTAGGAATAAATGGAACCTTACAGGGCATATCGGAGGGCCTAATAAAAACATTGGGAAAAGCCAAGATGGCAATTATGGGCGAAGAAATTACTTGCTTGATAATACCTGACGAAATACCGATGAATTGTGCGGGTATCCGAGGCTCAGAATTTTTTGAGTCGACAGGAGCAATATAAATTTTAAAAAACATAGACTAGAGATCAATGATAAATTTATTATTTTTGAAAGCCCAAAAATTAAAGGTTGTATGAGACTTCCACTAAACAGTCGAAAGGTATGTTCAGCATGAGTAAGGAACATGGAAAAGGAAGAAGGCTACAACGAGGAACTAAACCTGAGAGAAGGTATAATAGCAGGTGAATGCTTGGTAAAAAATATGGGAGGCATAGTATGCTTCCATGTATACAATACAAATAATTACGAAGTGGTTATTGAAAAACCAGAAGTAAAATTAAATGATTTTATGATCATGGATGACAAAACCAGGGAAAGTATGGAATCCAGAACCGAAAATCCCCTGGAGGCAGTCATACATTGTCAAATAGAGGAAAAAATGGAAGATATAAAAGAAAAAGAAAAAATAAGTAAGTTGAATAAAATATATGAAGATAAAATGAATATTAATGAATTAAAAGTTAAAGAAGAAATGAGTGAGTTGAATAAAATATATGAAAATAAAGTGAATATTAATGAAGAAAATAAAGTGAATATTAATGAAGAAAAAAATGTGAATGAAATGAAAAGAAATATTAATGAATTAGAAAAAAAAGGAAAAGAAGAAATAAATAAATTAAAAGGAGAGTATGAACAAGATAAAAAGATTATTGAAGAAGGTAGCGAAAAAGAAAATATAAATAAATTGATAAAATATAAAAGTGGAGAAATTAAAAGGTTAAATGAATTAAAAGAAAAAATTGAATTAAATAAAAATATAAATGAAAGAGAAATAAAAAGTTTTAACCCATATATTACCAAAGCATTCAGCAGCATAAAGAAGAAAAGATCAGATCAAATAAATTGGAGAGAAGAATCTACATCTGAATCTAGTAAGCCGACTGTCCATGTCATAATGAACACCAACTCAGCCACGTGTGCAGAATTAGAAGCAGTCAAGCAAACAGGAGCTGGTTTCAATAGCACAGAACGCTTTAACCAAGTCAAGGAACTGCTGAGACTAGAACACATGG
This sequence comes from Aphidius colemani, assembly GCA_030523065.1. Lineage (NCBI taxonomy): Eukaryota > Metazoa > Arthropoda > Insecta > Hymenoptera > Braconidae > Aphidius > Aphidius colemani. The sequence goes on along the minus strand of JAPYYR010003784.1, from coordinate 565 downwards.
AACAAGAAGAGTTGGATCACGTCCATAAAATAGTAAGAAAATACTCAGATAGGTTCCAACTGCCCGACGAACCTCTGAGCTCAACACACTTGGTACGTCATCGTATACCCACAATCGACGAGTTGCCGATAAACAACAAAATTTATAGACCACCCCACAACCTCAGAGAATAGGTTGAGAGACAGGTACAAGAAGGGGTTCTGAAAGGTATAATTAAACCCTCAGAAAGCCCTTATAATTGTCCAGTGTGGATCGTACTTAAAAAGCCTGATTCAAAAGGCAATATTAGACATAGAATGGTAATTGATTACAGACCATTAAATGAAAAAACAATTGCAGACGCATTTCCTCTGCCGAACATCACAGACATACTAGACCAGCTGGGAGGATCAAAGTAGTTTCCAGTATTTGATCTAGCATCAGGATACCATCAGATAGAAATGGATCCGAAGGATGCGCATAAAACCGCATTTTCAACTCCACGGAGACACTGGGAATTCACACGTATGCCATTTGGCTTGGCAAACTCACCAGCCACGTTCCAAAGGTTGATGAATCTAGTCTT
>JAPYYR010003777.1:0-14426 GCA_030523065.1 Aphidius colemani | reverse complement strand
ATTATTTTAACAGATGCAGGGTGGAATGTTAATTTTTTTTTTTTTTTTTTTCAATTAATACAAGCTGCGTATCACGTATATACAAGGGAATTTATAAAAAATAAAAAAAAAAATTGACATGAGTGAAGAGGGATCACGCGTGCTTCAACGAAACACGAATAAAATGAATGAAAAAAAAAATAGTAAATCTTTTTTTTTTTTTTTTTTATATTATTATTTTTTTAAATGAAAAAACAAAAAGGAAAAATTATTTTCTTTGAAAAATTCTGGTAGACTGATGTTGAAGCTGTGTATTTTCAAACGATACGTTTTATTTTTTTCATCTTTTCTACTCTTGTGCCTCGCGATTCTCGATACGGAAAATGATAAGTAATTACATCTTTCATATGTACTATGTACAGTTAAAAAAAAAATACTAGAGATATCGGGTTACTAAATTATAGTGGCATTAATTACTAATGTGTATTCATACACTATGGAATTTTTTGATGATCTTGATGAGTACAAAATGAGCATGTAATTTTGAAAAAAGAAAAAAAAGTGTAAAAGGAAATTTAAATATTAATAAATAAGCTGTTAAGTTTAAATTATATACATTTTTTATGGTTAAAGTATTCTAAATATAATTTTCAGACAGTCAGACAGACAGAATTGATGTCATTATCGTAAAAATTCATTCAATCAAGTGAAAGTTTCACTGCAATATGTCAAGTTTCATAGGGCAACAATGTAACCTATGATTCAAGCAATTTTTTTTAATTATAAAAAATTTATTCATTCATTTTTTATGTTTATAAATTTCATCACTATTAATTTATCAATTAATTGGATAATTAAATTTATCATTATCAGGTGTTTACTTATCGTGAATCATGATTGAACACTTTGATTTGCAAATAACAATTTTATTTATCCAAACAAAATTATTATCTCTCAATTAATCATCAGTTTAAATTGAATTTTTTTTTTTAAATTTCAATGATAATTGTGGCACCATCTATTTCCTTGTAGAAATAAATTTTTTTCTCACTACAATTGTTGTCGGTAAGAGCATCTATGAAAAATAAAAAAAAAAAAAGAAATGAAAAGAGAATATTCTACTTTACTTGCTGCGGTATGAACTATGTAAAAAAATGAAAAAAAAAATTAAATAAAAATTAATAAAATAATTCAAAGTAACTAAATAATATAGGAAATATTTATAATTTGAAAAAAAAAATTATTATTATTTAAATAATATTTGAATTATTAGATTATTGTTTACAAAATGTATAAACCAGGTGGCAGCATTGCACGAAATACATGAGATTCCAATATGGCTGCCCAGTTCTTGACGATACAATTGTCGTTTCTGTCAGTTTAACTAACAATCATCTTTTTTATAATATTTTTCATGTGTTTTATAATATCAAATAATCAATAATAATGCATAAAAATGCGTGAAGTAACGGTGTTTAACAATTGTTCATTGATATAATCGAGTGACAAAATTTAATTGGCTTTTATAATTGAAACAAAAAAGGGTGAGTTTTTTTGTGTTTTATTTTGCTTGTTTATTATTTTGATCAATATTAAGTGACAATTATTGTTGTTGTTGTTGTGTCAAATAATTATTAACATATGATTTTATTTAATTATACAACTATTATGGCATTTAATGAATTATTTAACATTGTGTCTTAATGCCACCCTAGTTTTTTAGACATTTTAGTTTGAAGAAAATATCGATTGAATTGTGCCTCGGATTTCGCATACCTACATCAGAATGCTGCATTTTGTGTCTTTTTTTATTCAACTTGTACTTATTTTTATTGACATTTTTTAAATTTACTTTTTTACTCAAATTTATTACTCATTTTTTGTTTCATTTCATCAATGTTAGCATTTAATTATTTCAAGTGGAGCAGTTTATTAATTTTTGTTTTTATTTTTTGTTACAGAAAAAGAAGCAGATAATTTTTCTACACACAAAAAACAACCATCAACTATTGAATTTTTCATAGGTATGTTTAAATTAATTTTTTTTATTATTTACATTATTAATATTTACACAATTTAACAATAAAAATAGAAGTAATATTGATAAATTTTAAATATAAAATTAAAATTTTCTTTTTATATTTACAAATTGGCATTATTATTATTAATAGCTTTATTTGAAAAGTAATATTTTTAAATTATTCTATTGGTTAATAATAATGTCTATTATTATTTTAATGAATAAAAAATTAGCAAATAAATTATGGTGTAAAGGTGTTTGTGTGTGTTTACTGGAAATTCATCAAAACTGCATTACATAAATTGTTGAAAAATGATGGAAAAAAAGTTAATACGAGTTATTATTGTTTCAATAAAATAGTATGGTAGTAACGACATAGTAAGCCATGTTACTTTCTTCGTACGTAAAAATTAAAATAATAAAAAAAAAAAAAATTATGCATCAATGAGAGCCGCACGAATATCTCAAGACATGCGCAGGTAAAATTATGACAATGTAAAATGCGCACTATTTACACTAAAAAAAACACCTAAAGGTTAAAAAAACATATCAATTACTATATTTCCATTTATTTTTCCATTTTAATAATATTAATTTCGAAAAATTTATATTTTATCAAATAAAATGGGCTGTTTTTTGTAGACTTTTCTATTCAAAAAATTGTTCAAACGAATATTATCATTTTAATTTAACTAAATAGGCCCAATTTTAGCTTGAAAAAATTAGCAATAATATTAAATTTATCGCACGCGAATTCTTATGAATTACAAAATTATAGTTGAATATTTATTAATTTTTTTTTGTTTAATATCAAATCGTTAAAATAAAATTATTCATGTGATTCATTTGTAAGTCATAAGTGAGTCGCAATTACTGATTCATTTGAAAGATCAAATTTGATGAAAAAAGAGTAAATAAATTAATGACTTTTTATCGGATTGATGACTGCAAAAATGTGTTGTTGGGGATTTTTTAAAGGCCATCTTTTTGTATATGGATATGAGTAACAACTGTACTATCAAAACGTGAAAATAATATAGTTAGTACAGCATTGCACGGGTAACATTACCGGAAGCTGTTATAAAAGTATCGCGTGTGCGTGACCTACACGCGAGGCCCTATTTGCGTACGTAACTGCACTTACGTACTTGATGAATAATTATATTCATATTTTTTGATGCTTTTTGTGGTATCCATTTGTTTTATTTATTTTTTTCTTCTTTGAATAATAAAGCATCTATGAAATATGAAAATTATATAATATTCTAATAATATTTAATCAATTTATATGATTTTTTTTTCATAATTAATTTTTAATTTTAAAATTTCTCAAGACGATAAATTATAGTATTGATTTTTGGTCTTTGATAAATTATTTTTACATTAAATATTTTGAGTTGACCTGCAGGTGTATGAAATAGATCAATAAACTGTAGGATTTTATGCAGATTTATTAATAAATTTATTTGACAAGTTTATAGTTAGTCAATTTAATGAAAAAGACACAGAAAAAATATTTTTAATTTCATAGATCATTTATTATTTATATCTATTTCAAATATTAGAGAGAAAAAATATGTATTTTTAGATTATTCCAATGTATATTGAAGTGTTTTAATTGTGACAAAAATAAACTTGACCTGAACTCTATTTTCAAACAGCTTCAATATAAACAAATTAAGTTCACATCTAATTGCAATTTTACGTAGGCAAATCACATTGATTTTCTTTTTGAATATCTAATTGAATATTTAATCGAGAGTGCATCTATTATGTTGTATTGATTTTATAATTATATAAAAAGATAATTTAATTACACAAAATTGATTAAAGTTTCGGTATATAATATAAAATAAAATTACAGTTTCTATTTGATAATTTAATAATGCTCGGCAATATGATGTATTTATGATATGCCATTATCAAAAAATAGCTATTCAAATAAATTTATAATTTCATAATTTAATCGAATCAAATCATAATTTACAATTTTATTTTATTTCTCGTATATAAAAGTTTAACAAAATAAAAGTATCAAGTACTAACTGGCTTGTGCTTGATGTGTCAGACGGAATAAATATATAAAAAATAAAAAAATATTGTTGATGCAATAAGATTAAAAGTTTCTTTTTATGTCAAAAAAAGAAAAAAAAAAAAATGTTTCTGGAAGTAAACTCGTGAAATACATCACAGCCCTATCAATAAGTATAAATGTAAATATATTTGACGGAAAAAGCCGATTATTATTATGAAAAAATTAATTTTAAATTGAAATATTTGGAGACAAAAAGTATTAACCTTGATGATTGAAAATAAACATAAATAATTAGCAAAATAATAAAAATCATTGCGGGGGGCAGCTATTTGAATGGTGTTGTGTTCCTTTTTAAACATTCGGTCACGTCAGTATATATCCTTGATTATTAAGGCACATAGCGTGATCAAAATTACTCAAGTTCCGGCTGTTTTTTCTTTTACCTTTTTTTTATTATTTTCGCATATAACGAGTGTAACGTCCTGTATATTTTCCCTCGCAATTTCATTTATATATAAAGTTTGAAATTTCAAGCTAAAATATATGAAATTATTATTTTTCAAACATCTATATGTGGAATTATAATAACTTTGTGGGTTTGCATAAAAAACATGACTTTATAAAGTTAATGTAATGCATTGTCAAGTCATATTTGTTTTTACAAAGTACGTCAAACTTTATTTTCCGCTACAGAGAGAGATCAAGTTTTTTTTTTTTATTATTTCTATTTGAGCCGCGCTTATAGAGTGTCGTCACTCGTCGGAAGTGTATATTTTTCAAATATTCAAATTTCAATTGTTTTTTAAAAATTTACTTTTATTTTTTTGACATTTATCAATTATCATATAAATTTGAAAAAAAAAAGCGAATAAAAACTTTAACATAATATTAAATAGCTAATTTACAAAGAAAACAATGGAAAATTCAATTATCTAATTTTATGAAAATAAAAAAAAGCTCAAAGAAAAACTTACCAATTTAAATAGAAAATAAAAGTTTTGAAAACTTTTTATAAAGTTGTCAAACTTTATTTTATTTTTTCACAATTTGTCACGTAAAAGGTCAATGAATATAAACACTAGCCAATGTCAGATTTTGCACATATATAGTATATAAAAACCTCGTGTAGATTAAACAAGCAAAAGATGTCCGTTAACGTTGTACACCAACAAGAATCAGACTACATACTGCTGCGATACCTTCAAAAGTGAGCTTAAACTCTCACAATTTCTAATGCATAATGCTCCAGCGCATGCGTTTGAACTTTTCAACCGCCGAAATCACAATTTTTCAGAATATAATTTCAATTTTTTGTCTGTTTTTTACTTTATTTTACAAGTTTTTCTTGTCTCTTTTATCAAAAACTTTTTCACTGAAGCATATGCATACTCGATTAACGTAAAAGAAAGAAATACAACTTTGTTTCTTGATTTTTGTCTTCAATTAGTTATATGTGTGTGCTAAACTGCAGCTAATAGTATAAATGATTACACAAGTTGATTATAGATACTATGCCATTTGCATAAGATACATGTAAATTCATATTTTTATTTATATTTATTCACATGTTTATTGAGTTTATCATCGAGATTGATAAAATCTCGGAATGATTACTTGAATAATAACGTGGAAAGGGTCCTGATATATTTTTGCACATGCGCTTGATAAAAAATAATTGTATAGGTGGGATTTTAAGGGGTGAACGGGGGTGATTCAGTCAGGTCGCAGCGCGCGCTCCGAAGACTACCCTTATGCAGGAGCTTACAATATCGAATTTCATCTGTCTTTAAATATAATTTTTTTTTTTTAAATTAAATTTAATTTTCGTGTGTTGATATTTTATATTTAATAAGACAACAAATAAACTATTTTTCCAAGCAATAATATGTCTAATTTAATTTAAAAATTGAGACCAACATTTGTGCATTTGTAAATCTACTTATGACGGTTGTAGTAAATTTATTGAAAAAAATGTGTGACCTCAGTATTTCTTGTGAGCTTTCGATGTGATGATTTTTATTAAATATAAAATAAACAGTATATTAATTGACATTAAAATATTATTATTTTTGGAAAATTAACATTTAAAAATGTGACAAGTTTGAGAGAGAAATATATGCCATGCTGCTTCTTCTTGGTTTTTTTTTCAATAAAAATAAAGCTTTATACATATCAGTGATGTACATTTAAAATATTCAACATATCAAATCTGAAATGCAATCAAATAAGTGTTATTATCTCAAATAAAATTTGATATAAACTTTTATTATTGCTTGAAAAAAATATTGCAACATAGTGAAAATTAATTGTGCAAATATTTATAAATGACTGACAATCAATTTGATATATTAATTCAACACAATCACCTTTGTTTTTCGTTGAATATATCACGAAAATTAAATTACAATAAACAAATTTGCATAAACAAAATGTTTAATTGTATATAAAAATTATTTTCATGTGACAAAAATATATATTAGCTAATTTTATTTAAACATTTACATATCGTGCAGCAAAAAAACTATGGAAAAATAAACACAAAAAAAAATTCATGCAAAAAGTTTTTCATTAAAGTTCATATCAATTTTATTTATATAATAAAAACAGTCAAAATTACTTGAAAAAAAAATATATATACCGGTGAAATCAATGCCGTAGTTTTTCAAGCATCTATTTATTACCTGGTCATCTCATCCAACTTCCAAGTACATTGATAAAATCGTAGTAATACTTTTCTATTCACCAAGAAACCAAACAACCGCGCATATAAATTGAAAATATTTTCAGTGAATTGTAAAATAATAATACAAGTATGGAATGGTCATGGAATCACAGAAAAAAAACAGGTCGAGTAGACTACTCGTTTCGATAACAAAAATAATAAACCAACTTTACTCAACAATTATACTGAAATTCAAATATTTTTATCAAAATATATATCGAAGAATTTTTTATTTTTCACTCGTACAATTTGTCAAAGTTTGGTCTTGTTTGTCTACCATCAAATAACGATGATAAACATTTTTTTTTTTTGTTTTTTTTTCTACAACCAATTTAATTAATTGAATTGATCTTGATAACTGTTATAATAAAAATTTATTATTATTGTTTTTATTGATTGAGTATATGAGTACTTTGTGAAATGAAAAAAAGAGCGGGCTAAATTGCTGGATTTATTGAAACAATAAAAATACTATTTTTCATAATGACTTTATGATCGATGCTGATGAATACGCCACACACTCACACACGTGTAATGCATTAATATGTTATGAATGGATGAATTTTTTACAACATAAATAGTTGATAATTTAATTTCCAATTGAATTATATGAATATATTTCATCATAAAATTCACAACAAGTGTTGAGAAGAAATAAAAGAAGAAATTTACAAGAAAATTGTGTTGTGAAAAAGCTCAAAGCTTTAATCGTCAAATCAACGAATGATTTTTTTACGAAAAAAAAAAATAAAAAAAGCTCAACAAATGTATAAAAGTGTTGATATAACTGACATTGCAAATTTTTTTTTTCATAGGTACAGTCATAGAGCAAGAAAGGAAAGTCGTGTAAAAAAGTGCAGTGAAGGAATCGCTGAGACGAGAAAGAGGGTGGTCAATATGACTCCTATCTTCCTCGTCCTATTGATGGCGATTGATCCGATGATCGCACAAAGTCATGTTGGTGAGTAAATAAAAATTAAAAAAAAAAAAAAAAAAATATCAACGCGCAACGTAGGTGATATGAAAGAACATAATCGTGAATGGTTTGTGGTGATATTTATATCCGGAACTCTACGATGATGATGATGATGACACTCTTAACCAACGCCAAGAATCGCATTAATTTTATTTCATTTTTTTTTTTTAAATAAAAATAAATAGTGTGTGTTTTCAATTGACATGACAAATACAGTGTTTATAATGGCACTCAGTGATGGACATTATTGTCCTTTTTTACTCGAAAGAAAAACCATAATAATTATTGCTTTTCGTATAAGCAATATTGCATATTGTGACTGACGTTATATTAAAAATACAACATTCGATATTGCCATGTCCTTTGTCTCTATTATATTATTTTTTATGTATAAAAGTTATGAATCCTTTATCCAAGTGGATATTGCGACGGTGATTCAAAATTTACTATATAAAAAAAATTCTCTTAAACTTTTTTTCTTTCATAAAAACTTTTTCACTTTAGGACACTCAGCGTTGTTTAATATATTTTTATTTTGTCATCTTGACATAATAATTTTTCAATCAATCAATTATACATGTAATTGTTCTATGTGACCTACAATTTTCAATTAGTTTAAAAAGCCATATATTTTCCACTTATTGTCAAAGATGATGATAGTCCTATTGACACTGTTCGCCACACCCATCAACGAATTTTAAGACCACATGATTGGATCTTTTTATAGAAATGTATATACTGTCATGCGCTTTTGTTGTATAATTGTCTATTTATTTGAGCTCTGTCGATAATGTCATTAACAAAATTAATTATAGTCCTTTTATACAATACAAATATTCTTGTCACATTTGACCAGTTAACTTTGTTAAATGGACCTCAGTCGGTACTCGCTCGGTAGTGTATACATGTACATATACAAACTTTGCTTTGTTACAATATTCAATTCGTACTCTAAACTCAATGTAAAAATATAATTTACAAACCACAAAACCATTAAAGCAACAAACTTTAAAATTAAATTAAATTTTCAATAATTTTATTATATTTATATATAAAATAAATAAGAAACAATTACACAAGTTTGTTGGTTGGAGCTTACTGAATTTCAGCTTCTTAAAAGCCCCAAAAATTGAAGTTTAAATTAGCAGCAGTCTATCGTCAAGAAATTGGAGAATCTTCTCGGGTTTCCTTAATGTATGTCCCGGGATAGGCCCATTTATAAATGGGGTTGTTGTTGTTGTTGTATTGGTTGTCTTTATGGACCACCACCAATGACAAGTTATGACAAGGGTACAAACAGCCAATGATAACTATACATTACAATATTCAAAATTTATATTTAACAAGAAATTATTATAAGGCAAAAGTGCTGACTTTGTTTACTACATGCTTCCATTAGCGACAATTATCTTTTGCATTATTCAACCAACGGTTATGGTTATTACAACGGGGAGTTTATGATTGGCCATATCTATTTGAAAAGATCATTTAAACGTAGATAAAAAAGTAACTATTGATCCTTGATAGAAAGAATTAAAAATAAAAAAAAAAAGAAAATTGAAATTACAGCCATCAAAAAATAATTAATTAAAAAGTACATGGGATTCCAACTGTCATTTTAACTGTCACATAGGGCTAAAAATTTTTTTAATAAGTATCATAAAAAGATAAATGTTTTTCATAAACTTCAAGCTCTCTGTATAATATATTATTATTTTTATTTTTTAATGATGAAAATATTAGTTTAATGATTGATCATGTCCCTTGAGAATTGAGATAGTCTAATTCAGCAGATTGTAGTTGATTACAATCTGCTGTATGACAAAGAGCCTATCATGCTTCACAATGTTGAGAGAGAGTTTAGAGTACAGCGGTAAAGATAAGCTCGGTGGTGAAGCTCGTTCAATAGTTGGCAAAAGCCATACAGCCTGTGTGCCCTGTAGATGATCCCCGCAGACTTTCACGGTGAGAGCTCACCCGCTGGGAGTTGCCATAAAACGTGAGGATTTTTTTTTTTTTTTATTTCTTTCTTGGGTTTTTTTTATATAAACCGTTAGGCGCTTTTCTCTCTGCAAGCACGTTTTTCACCGTTTGGCTAGGCTATTGGACAGCACACTGTGTGGCAGTTCATCACAAAGTTGGTCACTATAATATACCAACCCTCTGGACTGCGGTGTGTCTGTGTACTTTTATCATTATTTATTTTGCTTTTTTAATATCTTTACATTATAATAGAAAGTTAAGTATCAAAAATTACTTAATACGATATTATTATATACTAAATTTCATTATTATTATTATCAAAAGTTTTACATAAAAAAAAAAAGTAAATAAATTTTCTTTATTTTTTTTTTTTTATTTTCTCGTTGGATATTTTATCGTGTATATACGTACACATTTTTTGATAATGTAATAGACATCTATCCTTCAGTGTCATAATCCCCTTAACTCATGGTTGATAAATAAGGATAATACAAAATGGTTGACGAAGATCAATAGTCTATATTATATTGTACGGAAGATTATCGTCTATAGACAAACATAAGTAATGATCCTCATGCACTTGAGTCAAATACTTAATTTTTTTATTTAAGGATAACGTTATTTACTTCATTTTTAATACACATAAATACTCTTCGATTCATTTATTAGAGACAATGTTATTACGTCATTATTAATTTATATCAATAGAGTATTATTAAAGGCAAAAATAAAAAATATTATGCGATACTTAATTTTTTATATGAAATGAAAAATATTAAGTGTCTTTTTTCTTGTTGGGTAATTTTTGAAAAAGCCCTGACGTTTGATGCCTTATACCGACGAGCAGACTTTTTATTTTTATTTTTTTTTTTGAAACTATATATATGCATGAGATCTAAAAGCGAGAAAGCAGTATTGCCACAATTTTTCATATACATATAAATAAAAAATAAATATATATATGGTTATTTTATTTTTGGTATTGAGTTTTGTGGATATTCATGACGTATATATGACAAACTGAGCTCACCCGACGGAAATTCGTTGACTTGCTTCCGCAGATATCCACCCCCTGGGCACTTTGGTTTCCAAGATATTTCATTTTAAAAAAAGTATATTACGACGGATGGATGAGTGATCTGATGTGTGCTCTATTTCATCATCATATTATTATTTTTTCATAACCGAAAATTATTTGAAAATTATTGAAAAAGTTTATTGATGATGTTTGTGTTTGTTTTTGGTAGAAATTGAAATTTTTTATTTTATTTTTTTGCTATTATTTTCATTTGTACACGCAGATGATGATGATAAATTAAATAAATCAAAAAAAATAAAAATTCTGCTTTTTTTCAATTATGAGAGAAAGCAAAAAAAGCAGCTTTTTCATATCGTCGAGTATATATATGTATAGAATAATTTATCAAATGACACAAAACGGATACCACACATACAATTTAATACAATTTAATATTTAAAAAATGATAAAAAATATTTATATATGATGGAGTATAAAGAAAAGTGTCTGCTACTGTTGAAAATATATATTTCGATATAATGCCAAGTTGAATATTGATAGAAATCTATTGCATGTGAGATTTGGAAAAAAAAATCAAATGAAAAAAAATTGAGAATACGAAAGAATGGTAACCTAAATTTAAAAGTATCTAAACACTCAGAGCTATAAAAGATTCTTCACGTTGATATTTACCCCACGGAGGAAAAAAAGTGAGAGAATATTTTTCTGGTAGAAAATATTCTTTGACATTAAAATATATATCGTTAAAGGCTCAATTCATTCTTGAAGAGGTGCCGGTCTCGAGGCCAAAATCAGATACTCGCCCGCATAACTCAAATCCTCACCCGCTTTGCTCATGCCTTCGCAACCCTTTCAGGTGCTCCACATTGAATTATAAAAGAGACGGTAGGATATCTCGGTGGTAGAAAAGGCAGTGAGGTCAAAAGAAGGGTTCGTTGTCCTCGGGGTCACCTATACCAACGTTTTCGCGCTCTTCAACATTTGCTTGAATTATCGTCACCCAGCTTAAACATATATATCAATATATACCAGCTCAAGTACCTAAAACAAGGAAACCATGAACGACAAGTCTCTTAAATAATATTGAAAGTTTAGATTCACCGTCTTTTTCATATAATAATATTACGCTGCACTCGAGTATCATGTCGCCTTTTTTTATTGTCATTATTCTTTGATACAGGTCAATTGATTTTATCAATTTTGAATATTATACGATAATTTATTGACCTGAATTATAGTTTATTTATTCAATTGATTAATAGTAATTTTTTGATTTTTTTTTTTTTTTCAATTTTTCATACCATTTATTATTATATTTTTTTTGTTAATTTTGAAAAATTAATTAATTAATTTGATAGAAAAAAAAAAAAAAAGGAAGCTTTTTTGTCTGAAATCAATATTATTCTCTTGAACTTTTTTTATCTATTTTTTTTTTCCTTGATATTTGTCACTGCTGTCATTCGATTTTCATTGTTTCCGTCCAACATGATCAACGATCCAACTGATTGATCAAATGAAACGTGAACAATACGCTCCAAGTTTATATATATATTTACAAAATTAAATTAGAAAAATGAAATTATTTAACTTTCGTCTGCTTAATATAATAAACCAACTTCATATAAACAATTAATGATTAAATAATAAATTTTTTAAGTATGTTAGTTCAATTTATTGTGACAGTAAAATGAAAAAACATTCGTTAACTCACAACAATTTATTTATTTTCTCATCGATGAGAAATTCAATTAAATTATATTTTTTTAAGTGAAAAACGTGACAACAAAATGCAATAAAACAAATTTTTTTGAAAAACAAAAAAAAAAACAAATTTAACAAACAAATATAAAGGCAATACTTGAGAATTTCGTTTATGCTAAAAGATATTGCTAGAAAAAAAAGAGGAAAAAAAAAGGATATACATATAGGCCAGAATACAGATCTTGAAAATAAGGTTGATATAAATCTCCGAGTGAAAGATTCGATTAAATTTAGCATAATTTATTATATCGGCTGAAGCACCAAATCGATTAGTGTACAAACATTTATACCGTATTTTATTTTTTTTTCGTATTTCTTTATCTTGAAACAGACGGAATCCTGGCTTTAAATTGAGGTATGTGTGCTGATCTTCTTGCGGAAATAACTGGAGTTTGATATAAACTTTTAGGTAGTAATTCCGAGTTTGTAGAATGTCGTATGTCGTTGCTGTTGATGATGGTGGTGTTGGTGGTGTTGGTGGTGTTGGTGGTGGTGATAACAGTCTGATCAAATCTCAAGTCAATTCTCGCGTATTAACTAATTTATATCTTAAATTATAAACCGATAAGCAATAATTAAACTTTTTTTTTCTTATCTGTCGAGTGCAGTGGTAAAATTTTACTTGTATTTATTTGTTTTTATCAATACATTATTTTAAAATGACATTTAAAGAGAAGAAATATAAATTGTTAGCCGCAACCCGCAGCAGACTGATCGGTGGTTTTGCGACACTGTGTCAACATCAAAATTGCGTACAGTATAGAGAACGTCAAACACAAAGCCAATGGCATGACTGCCTCTTGTGTTGCTACAATATGACAAGAAATATATAGCACAGTGTAGCGGTTAGATTGTATTAACGACGAAAGCTTTGACGCGATGTGACAGCATAGTATATCAAATACAATCATCAAGTCAATATACGTCCAATATGAATTTTCATCAATTTATATTCCATTTTTTTCCTCTTCATTTATTACATTTACCATCAAACCAATGTATATCAATTTCAACCGTATGAAATAATTAAAAATCAAATACATTTTATTTATTCTCTGAGTGATTGTCAAATGTAAAAATTAATTTAATGAAAAATTCTTTTTTTCATTAGCTAAAATTTCATTCAATATATTTGCCTTTTACTGGAGAATCTCTCGTATTTTTTTTCTTTTTTTTTATTTTATTTTCACAACTTATTGAATATAATTCTATATTTTTCTTTTTTTTTCAACAGTATTTTTTACCATTCTTTTTTTTTTTTTTTTTTTTTTTTTTTTTTTTTTTTTTATTTTTAGTCTTTTTTTTGTACCATTTTCCGAGCGTATGCTTTCAAACCTATATGATCTGTCTGCCCCGGGAAAAGTTGCGAGTGCGCGGCAACTTAACGAGCAGTCCCCACTGGCCAATGAATAGCGGTCTAACTAACTATCCAGCTGTTAACGGCACGAGTACAGTTCGGCGTTATGAATCGTTTAATTTCATTCGATTCTCCGGCTTTTCCTCGCTCGAGTGCTTTTTTGTTACCATAGTTTATTTATTTTTATTTTACTTTTCGATTTTTATACTAAAAATAATAAAACTTGGAACAAAAGTGGTAAGTTTAGGTTTTTTTTTTGGTATAAAAAAGTTTTTCATATGATACTTGATACTTATATAGCTGGTAAATATGTAGAGTATGTATCTGCGAGAAATGATATCAACAATTTACATGTTTGGATCGTTTCACAAACGACAAAAAAATTCTATGGCACATTTCATAAAAATAGATAGCGTTGCACACAAAAGTCATACAGAGTAATTGTAATAAACAAAAATAAAATGCACAAAAAAACATTTTTAAACATGCCAAATATATCCCATATAAATATAAATCGATTGATTAAATATTCCTTGACCAGCTATTTATACATC
>JAPYYR010003776.1:0-10826 GCA_030523065.1 Aphidius colemani | reverse complement strand
AGACGACAGAAGTAACTCATTATTCTGGCAATGCAACCACGCCTTCACCTACAGCTGATTCAGTAAGTTTTTTACATTTATGTTATCATTTATCTAATTATTTTTTAAAAGATTTCATGTAATTTTTTTTGTTCTATTTTATAAAATTTATTTTTATATTTATTTTCAGTTAATCAATGGAACAACTGCACCTAGAAGAAATAGAACTGATGCACCATTCTATTATACAACACCTCAAACTTCAACAGGCAATATTTCAGTATGTATCAAAATTTATATCAACAAATTACTAATTGTTGATTGCGAGATTTAACGTAATTGTTTTCTGTTTAATTTTAAAAATTACACAATTATCAGTGTCTTTACTAAATCGCTGACAAATTCTCAGAAAATATTAAAATAGCCTGCTAATCACTTGACGATAAGCCGTGTGTTTAATGTTATTTTTATTTATTTTTTTAAAAACTAATGAGGCATTTTACCTGATAATATTATAAATATTTGAAATGATAATTAAACATACAGAATTGTAATTGTTATGATGATTTTCCCTTAACAAGTTAGTCATTTTTTGGTAAATTTATTTTCAGTACATCAATGACACAACTGCACCAACAATAAATAAAACTGATTCACCATTTTATTTGAACAATTCAACGACATCTTCTTCAACAGGTCATACTGCGGTATGTAATATAAATTTGTTCTATTAAATGACTAAGATTTCATCTGATATTTTTCGTTATATTTTATAATATTTATTTTCATATTCATTTTCAGATAATCAATGGAACAAGTGCACCTAGAAGAAATAGAACTTATGTACCATTCCATTATAACACGACAACAACACCTCAAACTCCAATAGGCAATATTTCAGTATGTATCAAAATTTATATCATCAAATTACTAATTGTTGATTGCGAGATCTAACGTAATTGTTTTCAATTTATTTTATGAAATTTGTTTATAAAAATTACACAGTTATTAGTGTTTTTACTAAATAGCTGATAAATTCCCAGAAAATATTAAAATAGCCTACTAATAACTTGGACTAACCGAATTTCCAATGTTATTTTTATTTATTTTTTTAAAAACAAATGAGGCATTTTACCTGATAAATTGTTAGTGATAACGATAAAATTATTTTTATATTTAAATACAATTTTTAAGTCGTTTAGTTTATAGGAAAATTAAATTTACGGAAATTAAAAAAAATTTCTTTTCAAATTAATTGACAAACAATCAAGCAATGAACAAAAAATCAACTAAATGATCTTGAACAATCAAATAATAATTGTATTGTTATTAAAGTTTTCATCTTTTTGTTTTTTTTTTTTTCTTGAAAGTCTACTATATTATTAACACCTGCTCAGCCTGAATCTCCTTCAAGCTTTGATCAAGAGATTGGAAGGACTATTGAAGAATATAACGGGAAAAAAGCTGCAATGGAGGTTTGAAAAAATTGAGATTTCTTTTTTAATTTGTGTAAAATAATAAAATCAAAATTGTTATACTTATTTGATTATTTCAGAATGGTTTTAATTCAATGTTGAAACGTAATCAATTTTCTAAGTTCATGACAAATTTTTCTGACGTCAATGATGCCTCAAATAATACCAAAAATGTAAGTCATTTATCAATTCTTTTCTTTTGATAAGCTGCACTTTAATCTATAATTAAAATATTAAAAAAATATATTTTTTATAGAAATTTGAACCAGAGTTTATAACCGAACATCAAACAACAACTCCACGTTTTAGCTATAACCAAACGTTGAACGAAACCGCCAATTCAGCTAAAAAAGTATGTAACTTGTTGATAAAAAAAACTAAAAATATTCGTATATAATAAATAGAATAATATGTCTTAATGAAATAGCAATAATCAGCATTAATTATCAACGAAAAACAGTATAACATAAACAATTGAAACTCAATAATAAATTTAAATTAAAAATTAATTTTTGTTTCAGCAATATCCAAATTCAATTTCAATGAGTAAAATACCTGACATGACATATGACATTGGTCAACCAGGTTCTGAAGCAATATTAGAACTTTTCAAAGGAAATACCACAATGGAAGATCTCGTCATGATTGCCAGTGTGTTAGATTCTGTTCAGTTCAAAGGAACTACTGACATAACTAACTCAGTATGTTATTTTTTGATTTAAAAACTTTTAAACTTTAAATATCTACAAAAGCTTTAACTTGTTTTTTGATTTCAGGGTCACAATAAAACATACACTTACACTGAGGAGGAAATCGTAACACAAGAATAAATTTCAAGTTTTTAATTAAACTAAATTTATAAAACAAAAAGAAATAAACAAACGGTGGGCAACGTCCCCAAACAGATGAAAAAAAATTATCAATTCATAAATGTAATTAAAATTAAAAGTGACAATAAAGATTTATGATTAAATAATAATAAAAATAATTATCACTATGATTTTTTATATCCTTGGCTAGTAGGCACTGGTGGTGGTGGAACATCTGGTATTTTATCACGTTTTTGTTGAGTTTGTATTACAGGATTATTATTCTTCTGTTTAATAACATTATCACCATAATTTCTTGATGACAATGAAGCATCAGCAAGAAAGGGCTGTTGTTCAATTGTCATTTGTCCTGGATAAATTGTATTTCTTTGCTGATGATAATCAACAAAATAATTGCCTGGTGATGTAAATACTGATGGCATTTGTTGATATGGATTATATCCATAAAAATATGGATCATAATATGTTGAACGATAATTTGGATAAAAATTTAATGGTACTTGTTCTTTTTTAACTTCAATATTATTTGGTTTATCTTTACTTTCTTTGTTATTATTATCGGTATTATCATTTGATGATGATGGTATTGATGTATTTTCAATTTGTTCATTTGTATTTTTGTCTTCTTCTGATGATGATGGTGATAATGATGATGCATCTTGTTGTTGAATATCAATTTTTTCAGCATTTGGATTCTCAGTTATAAATTGTGTTTGTACTGCACGTGGTTGTGGTGGTGATTCTGGTCCAGGAAATGGATTTCCATGACCACCATATGTTGTATAAGTTGGCTCATAACTTGGATTAATTGGTGAATAATAAAATGGTGGTACATAACCGATTGCAGTACGATGTACAACTGGTTGTATCACTGGATAAGCTCTTGATGGAGCTAAATTTTGATCAGTTGTCACTACGGCATTGTATATCTTGGGTATTTTACGTAATCCTGGATCACAATGTATAAGTCCAAAACATCCGAGGACAATCCACATCTAACATTGTTAATAATAAAATACCATGTTATTATTTTATCTGTTTATATTATATTTTCAAGGATTGATGATGTGATAAATAGGCAATAAATAGTTCAAGGATCCATAATAACACCTCAACTTTTGAGTAAACAAAATCATTGATGCAAAAAGAGGCGGTGATGTACTGTATCCGGTTAATTTATCTTACCTTTTTTATGTAAAATGATAATAGACATTGTTAAATTAATTTTACAGAGGTGGAATAGCGTTATTTTTACATTTAATTGCATTATTTTTACTCGTGTAATAATGATTTATTATTATTTTTATATATAAATTTTTTTGTAGCTGTTTGCTATAAAAGTAACTTCTCGCATGTGGTCATAACGATCTACGGTTACTATATATAAAAATTCAAATGATTCTATTATAGTGGCCACCACCTACGGACAACCCAGAACTTCAAACTCTTTAATGCTACAGCATTCAAGGGGATGCTTTATACAACTAAATTAACTTTAATGAATGAATGAATGAATGAATGAATTAAAGGGACTGTGTAAACAATTGTATGGGGGGGGTGATTAAAGTAGAAAGAGCTTTAAACGATAATATTAAAGATATTAAAGGGAACTATTAAAGTTATTAAAGGGATCAAAGATGTATTAAAGTCATGGGGGGTGATTAAAGTAGAACGAGCTTTAAACGATATTAAAGTTATTAAAGGGATCAAAGATATTAAAGGTGATATTGAAGTTATTCTTAAAGATATTAAAGATATCCTTAAAGACATTAAAGTAAATATATCGAAGTTATTACTGAAATTTAAAGTAGCGCAGCACCTAATGGTCGAATTTAATATTTGCTTTTTTTTATTTTTTCAATTAATTTTCTTTCATTTAACATTATTATTTTTATATTGACCATAAATTGTGTCAAGGTAATACGCCACTTACTCCTTAAAATATTTAAGATATTTTTCAAAAAACAAACAATAAGTCTATAAAAAAATTATAAAAACATGATGTTTATTGTTGCATATTAAAATTCTATTGCAATAATTTATATATCGGTCACGTTGACATTTCAATAAGGAATTCAAAGACCCGGATACAGTGAGAGATAAAAATAAAATAATAATTATTTTATGAGAAATATTTAGCTGAGAAAAAAATGATAAAAGCTTGATATGATTTGTCTCTGTTTGATTTTTAAACTTACCAGTGGAAGAACCATCCTGGTGTTGATAAAATTGATAGGAATAGCTGAAGAACAGGACAAGTAATAAGCTGATATTTCAATCTGATGTCTACGTATATGTCTTGCCAGGATAATTTACAGCGAAAGTACACCTTTCAGTACACCCTGTACACTCAATTTAAATAATTAACAAAAAGTACTTTACAATATTTATCCTGATGATTTAAATTATATTGCTAAAATTAGTATAAAATTAATTTTTTCATATTTAAATTTTTTAAAATAATTTTCGTACAATTATCATCAAGTTAAAATTAATAATTTATAGATAATTTTATAAAGTTGATATTTTTTTATTTACAACTTGACCATCATTTGGCCTTGACCAACTTGACACTCGTATTTTTTTAAAATTAAAATTTTCAGTTACTTTCATCAAAAGCCAAAAAATATTATCTTAAAAATTAAATGACATCTTAAGCTGAATTTAATTATCATTATAATATTATTTGTTAATTTTTTTTTTTCATATTGACTCGATGGGAATGTAACACATTCGTCGTAGCAATAAAAGTGGAAAATTGGGTAAAAAAATAACGAGAATAAGGACAACTGGTGACAACATAAGCAACAATACAGCGTATAATATGAGCCACCAAATTGGTGATAATCCAAGAACTGGAAAAAACATATCTCTTGATAATTATTCAGTCAAATAAGCATTTTCAGTTGTCATCTCAGAACAATATGAATATTAAACTCAGCATTTCACCGTCTCTAAAAACATTTATATTTTGCATTAATGATTCAATAGAATAATTTATTTTTTTATTTAATTTATTGTGTGTTATTTTAAGTTGTAAATAATAATGTGTTCTGTTGAAAGTATTTAAGATGCGGTTGTCCTTGTAACATACCATATCGTTGTCTGATGAAATAATGTGGCAATAAGAGCAAATCGTGATGTCAATTTCTAACAGAAAAAAAAAATAAAAATATATACAATACTTTTGTGAAATACTATTGTACGTTTTGAATTTATATTCTATTTTTCATGACAATTATATATGCGTGACCAGTGTGTGTATAAATAATTGTCTTATTTTTTTTTTTTATCATTTTTTTTCTCTCTTTTTATTTATGTTTGAGGTAATAAGTTGACGTCATAATCGCACATCATGGAAGAGAAATTTTTCATTATTGCATAAGTGCAATATTTATGGTATTATTCAATTGCCACAAGACGGTAGTTTGCGGTTCATAGATTTTCTCATATATTTCCTCAACGAAATACAAAAAAAAAATAATAATTTGACTGTTGTCTTTTTAAAAAACTTAAACTGATTATAATTTGCAATTAATTGTAATTAATAACACTCACTATTTAGGAACAATAATCAATGCACAATTTTGTGAATTTTCTTTTGAATATTTTTGGTATTTTTTTATTGAGACACTTGTTAAGTTGAGATTAATTACTTGAATTGTTAGTTGAATCCATAAATGAAATGAATTATTAATTATTTTAACTTGTATAAATGATAATAATTCTATTTAAATAATGATAATATTATAAATATAAACAATGAGATTCAAATGCCCACGTGAGACTGAGTTTATAATTTTTAAAGAGTCTGAATCCTTCAGTGCTTTCCCTTTCTTTTTTGTGATTGGAGACTATTCCGACAACAAGTAACTCGACTTAGGGTACACACGAAACTGTTGGTCATTCGTTTTTGACCAATGCACACTTTGGTTCCATCACCAACATCAGACTCGTTGACATTGACCAGAATATTTTTTTATTTTTATGTATACCTGTTTTCGCTTTTTTTATATATATTTTTTTTTCTTATACTTTGTTATCAAATTTACACGTTAACTAGTAAATCTACACGTTAAGTAACAAATTTACAATACAAATGGCTTTTTATTTACTCAAATAAATTAATTATTGATGATAAATGTTCAAAGAAAGAATATGACTTACCTGTTAATCACACAACTGCACACAACAAGCTGATAGCTTTTGATCAATCAGATGACGAATAACATACGGTAAAGTGTCCTTTTTGTAATAAGAGAAAAAAAAAACTTTTAAGTGTATAAAAAAATTCAACGTTATTTTATTTACATCAATATTATATGAAATTTATTCTTAAAAATTTAATAAACTGTAATGAAACATATTGCAGTTATAAAAAAAAGAGTTAATATAAATCCAATTGTTTTAATCAGAGAAAAATATATATATGGAAAACAAAAAAACCTTTATAATAAAATTAATATATCTATAGCTTTTCAGTTAATTCAGGAACAGCCTTGAAGAGATCAGCAACTAGGCCATAATCAGCAACTTGAAATATTGGTGCTTCTGGATCTTTGTTAATAGCAACAATTGTCTTTGAATCTTTCATGCCAGCAAGATGTTGAATTGCTCCAGATATTCCAACAGCAATGTAAAGTTCCTTTAACAAAAAATAAATAAAATATAAATTAGTTTGAATACTTGTAACTTTAAATGAAAAAAAAATACAACAAGCACTTACAGGTGCAACAATTTTTCCAGTTTGTCCAACTTGTAAATCATTTGGTACATATCCAGCATCAACAGCAGCTCTTGATGCACCAACAGCAGCATTAAATTTATCAGCAAGTGTATATAAAAGTTTGAAGTTATCACCAGATTTAAGACCACGTCCACCAGATACAACAACTTTAGCTGATGTCAATGCAGGTCTATCTGATTTGCTTAATTCTTGTTTTATAAATTCAATTTGATTTGATTTATAATCACCAGCTGGTGCATTTTCTTTATTAGCATTACCACCATCAAGTGTCATTGGTTCAAATGATGTACCTCTTATTGATACAACTTTAACATTATCCTTTGCTTTAATTGTTTGTATTGCATTGCCAGCATAAATTGTTCTAACAAATGTATCTGATGAGTTAATACCAATAACATCACTAACTGGTGAAACATCTAATTTTGCAGCTACCTGTTGATTGAAAAAAACATTTTATTTAAAATTTAATTTTAATTAGCTGTATTATGCTCAACTACTTACTCTGGGTAACAATGCTTTTCCAAAGGCACTTGCACCAGCTAAAATATGACTGAAATTAAATTGTTTTTGTGTTGCAAGAATCAATGGTGTCAATGATTCTGGTGTTAAGCCATTAAATGCATCACTTTCAGCAATCAAAACTTTGCTAATACCATTAGCCTTGGTTAAAGCCTCAGCAGCTGGTCCACATTTTGGTCCAGCAATCAATACAGTAACATCACCACCAATTTTTTTTGCAGCTGTCAATGCAACTTGTGTTATTGTTGACACACTATCATTGTTATGCTCAGCAATTACTAAAGTTGACTCCAAACGTGAAATTGAGCCAAACTTTTATTGAAAAATATACGTTAAATTATTATGTAACAATTCATTTTTATAAATTAAATAAAATTTCATATTAATAATTCAACAACAACAAGTGTTGATTTATTATTTATTATTATTGATATAAATAAATACTTTACTCACCTTGGCATGACTTATGACGGACTTTGAAAGATTAGCAAACATTTTTTGATAATATTATTCACTTAATATCACAATTTAACAATTATTATGTAGATAATTATCAAAACATACGGACAAAGGAGCCAGAGAAAATATATTAAGTACACAATTATATTTGGGATAATTTAGAACAGTCCAAAGTGCATTCCAATTACAAAATATATACAACAAGTCAATAACAATAATAGTATTGACATGTTATTATTTTCATCCGAGAGACAGCACTGTGTATGTTGCTCCAGGAAATGACATTATCAACGAGAAAAATAACCTAAAAAAATAGTCAAGAGCTTAGAGCATCCAAGACAAAATAAGTTGATGATCTTGTTGACATTGTTTATATTAAATAACTTGGTGTATATTTTTCATATTTTATTGATACAAATATTCAAATTTAATATAAATTAACAACGAGAATCAGTATGTATTGTTAAATATATTTTTAAAATATAAACAGAGCTAAAAAATATAAACTAAACACAAAAAAAGAGTTAAATTATTTTGTTGTTTATTGTTGATAAAATATTGAATAAATAATATGGCTGATGTACGTGATATATTGGACATTGAGGGTCCAGCAGCAAGTGAATTAACACGAGAATCAATATTTGGTGATAAAAAAGTAAAACGTAAACATGACAATAGTAGAATGCCAAAACGTCCAGAGGGTATGCATCGTGAAGTATTTGCATTACTATGTAAAGACAATAATGATGTACCACCAATGTTTCCAACTGATACTGGAAAAGGTTATAAACAAACAAAAGCTAAATTAGGAATGAGAAAAGTTAGACCATGGAAATGGACACCATTTACAAATCCAGCTCGTAGTGATGGTGCTGTATTTCATCATTGGAGACGTCCAACTGATGATGGAAATGAATATCCATTTGCTAAATTTAATAAATCAGTACCAGTACCTGTTTATACAAATGCTGAATATAATGAAAATTTAGTTAATAATTCATGGACACAAGCTGAAACTGATCATCTATTTGATCTTTGTAGAAGATTTGATTTAAGATTTATTGTCATTCAGGATAGATGGGATTCAACAAAATTTCATTCAAGAACTGTTGAAGATTTAAAAGAAAGGTATGTTAATTATTTTTCATAACAAAACAAATAATTATAATTGATTTTGTTTATTTTTTCATTCAAGATATTATCAAGTCTGTGCAGCATTAACAAAAGCAAAATCTCATAATGAAAAAGTATATATATTTGATGCTGAACATGAAAAACGTAGAAAAGAACAATTAAAAAAATTATTTGAAAGAACACCAGAACTTGTTGAAGAAGAACAAACACTACTTACTGAATTACGTAAAATTGAACAAAGAAAAAAAGAACGTGATCGTAAAACACAAGATTTACAAAAATTAATAACTGCTGCTGATAATCAAGCTGATCTAAGAAAAAATGAAAAAAGACCAACAAATAAAAGAAGTAATACAACATCAAGAAGTAGACCAAGCAAAGCTGATACATCACATGTAAAAAAATTGATTATTTATATATTTAATTTGCATGTTTTTCATAATTAAATAATTCATTAATGTTAATTCTTCTTTTCTAGACACAAAAATTACAGGTTGTTGAATCAGCTGGTATTAAATTTCCAGATTTTAAAAGTAGTGGTGTTAGCCTTAGATCACAAAGAATAAAATTACCAAGTAGTCTTGGACAAAAAAAAATGAAGGGTATCGAACAAATGTTGACTGAGCTACAAATTGGTAATAAAAATTAAATTTTTAATCGAATAAATAACGTATACATCAATTATTAATTGGTAAACAATTGTGATGCACTTTTTTACCATTACAGATTTATCACCACCACCAACTGAAAAAATTTGTCAACAATATAACGATTTACGAAGTGATATTGTGCTGCATTATGAACTCAAAGGAGCACTTGCAAATTGTGACTATGAATTACAATCACTACGTCATCAATATGAGGCACTGGCTCCTGGCAAGGTAAATTATTAAAAATTACAAAAAAATATACATACCAAGCGAATGAATCAATGGATATTAATTGTTAGTTATTTTATTTAGACACTGACAATACCAGCAGCTTTACTTGCTAATAAAGACGAAACGAGAAGCGATATTATTGATGTTGTTGGATCACCAATGACTGGCAATTCATCTCAATAAATAAAATAAAAATATAAAAAATAGTTATTACAGATTAAAAGAATATTTGATTTGATTTTTTTTTAAATATTCTTTACAATTAATACTTTTACTAATAATTTAAATTGAGTGTTCAGGTATCAAATGTAAATATCAATAAATACATTAACTAATTAATTACTTATAATATATATGTGTGTATTTTTATATTGTCGACAAAAAGTAACAATTTACGGTAAAACCGTATAATTTATCTACAACAATCTACAATAGATTACATTTTTTTTTGTTTTTTTCTTTATTACGTTTTTAATATATTTAGTTTTTTTTCTTTTGTTAAAGTTGGATAGAAAGAAGACAAAGGTTGAGAGGAAAAAAATGAAAAAAAATAAATAAAAACGAGTCGTCTGTTTTATAAGCCAGTTTATCAGAAAGAAATTTTAATTGTTTTTCTTTTTTAATTAGTTTATTTTCATTCTGTGATGAATTATTCGATATAATGTTTTTGTTATTTGGAAACAATCGATAGGATCCATTAACCCGGCATTGAATCTATTTTTATTTGAGTTAAATTAAATTTATTGTTGTTTTTTTTTTCCATAATTTTTGAATGGATATCATTAATTTTATCAAGAAATAT
>JAPYYR010003774.1:0-11381 GCA_030523065.1 Aphidius colemani | reverse complement strand
TTACTACTCACTCTTCTGCGCGCCTGGTCCTCACAGCCAAATTTTCTTCAATTTCTGGCTTGTGCTAGTGGCTGTGATAAAGGCAAAAAAGCGTCAAAAAAATAGTATATATCATTTGTTAATTAAAAAAAATTACATTTTCTATTAATTAATAATATATTATATTAAAAATGAATATTTAGCATCAATAATAATATTAAAGACTTATAAATTAACAATATTTATTCAAATTATTCAAAGTAATATAATTTTTAAAAATATATTTCAATTTATTTTTTTGTATATATACAGAATTATATAATTTTAAAATATCAGCCATTATCAGTGAACAAATTGACTTTTAATTGTTTTTTTTTATTCTGGGATGACTTAACAAATATCAACTTAAACAAAACAAAACGTGTTTTTAAAAATAGATACTTTTTTTAAAATTGATAATAATAAAATAAATTATTACACAGGATAAATTGTGTAGTACGATGTCTTAACATCTGTATTTGTAACACTTGAATTTATATTATTTGTATTAATGTCAACATTGTTTTGTTGATTATCCATACTATTAACAATTGTATTCATGACTTTGTCATTCACGTTTATTGTATCGAGGATTTCATCTCCTTCTTCTTCAACTTCTTCTGTTATTATTCTTTTTGGCATGTAAAGAATTACTGAAGAGTTACTTGATTCTTGAGGATTTGATGTTTCTCTAGAATTATCTGATTGCATTGCTTTGCATTTTTTTGTATGTGCATAAAGACTACCAGCATTATTGTATCTGTTAAATTAAAAAGTACATATTAATACGACAATTGTTGATTAACAAGTAAATAATGTTGAAGCAATTCAATGTCATTCAGATGGTAAAAGCATACAGTATAAAGCATATAGCGTACAAACAGCTTGAACAAATTAGAAAGATATCAAATATGGTGTTGAAGAATTAAATTTTGAATGACTTGCTGATGAAGTTGATTAATTTAATATTACTGTACCTTTTTGTGCATATTTTACAAGCATATGGTCTTTGTCCAGTGTGTGTATAAGTATGCTCATTCAATGATGTCAATCGACGAAATGATTTTGTACATATTCTACATCTATATTTAGCTTCACCAGTATGCATTGTTAAATGTCGTGCTAATGTATTTGCCCTAGCAAATGCACGACTACAATACTGACAAATGTATGGTTTTTCACCACTATGTGTACGTAAATGTAATTGTAAATATGTACTTTTTGTAAATGCACGATTACAAACATTACATACGTATGGCTTAACACCAGTATGTGTTCTCATATGAGCAACTAAACTTCCTGATTGTGCAAAACATTTACTACAAACTTCACATAAAAAACGCTTTTGTGGTTCCTTAATTCGTTTATGACGTTCCACATGATTATTTAATGATTGAGCAAGTGCAAATGCTCTTGGACATATTGGACATGAATGTGGACGTTTTGGTTTTTCCTAGAAATTACAAAAAAATTAATTATTTAAAAATATAAAAACTTTTATAAACATGCGGGGCAGGCAAAAATTTTAGATAACAAACCTTTTTTTTATTTGTATTTATTATTTTTTTACCATTTTCATAATTATCATCGTCATCTGCGTCATCACTATCACCAAAAAACTTATCATTATGTTTTGAATGTTCATGTTCTTTCAATTTATCAACTCTTGAAAATGATTTGTCACAAATTTTACATATAAATTTCTGTCCACTATGAGTCAACATGTGTCTTTTTAAATTTCTTTGTGTTGCATATATTTTACCACATTGTTTACATTGTATTGGCATACTATCGTCATCATTATCATTATCATTATCATTATCATCATCATCATCATCATCATCATCATCATCATTAACTTGTTTTTTTTTATATTTATTAGTTTTTTTATACTCTGGATGTTTTTTAACATGTGTCAAGTATGCTTTTTCATATTTAAAACAGTTTGAACAATATTCACATGAAAATTTAAGTATTTTATCATCTTTAATATCATTTTTTTCATCTAAATTATTTACTTTTGATGCTTCATGTAATTTAACATGTTCATCTAGTTGTAAATTTGTTGTAAATTCTTCATTACACATGTAACATGTGTAGTTACTATTATGAATAATCATATGTTGTTGTAACATTTCATCACTTTTGAAACACTCATGACAATTTTGACATTTAAAAAAATTAATTTCAATTTTATTATCAGTATTATAATTTTCTTCTTTAATTTCATTTGTTATTAAATTATTAATTTCATTATCATTATATGATTGTTTTATATTTGTTTTCGATTTATCATTTGTATTTTGTTTTTTTTGATTGTCTAAATTAATAAGTACTGTTTTTTCATTGTCATCTTGATGTAATGTATGTTCACCAGCTATTGCTTCAGTTATAACTGCATTTATTGAATCAGATAACGAAGCTGTTAATTGATTGTCATATATTGGTGTACGATATTCAAGTAAATGACGAAATTTAGCATCAGATTGTTCAACTTGACATTTAAATTCGTATGATACATCTAGTAATTGACGACAATTGTGGCATATTACTGAAGGTAGACCATCACCTTGTTCCACCTAATTAACAAATAATTAAATGAGATATTTTTGACTGTTGTTGTTGACACTTTCCATCAACAATGATATTATTTTATTATCTATTTAATAATTACAATCAAATACCAACCTTGACAGCAGCACAAGCCATAATTTTTCTTGATATTTCTTCATAATTTTCAAACACTTGCCAAACTTGAATTGATTTTTTTAAACAAATACGACATTCATGACCATTAAATTCACCATTATTATGTTCATTGTTAATTAATGCCTCGGATCTTGTTACTTCCATTATTATAATAATTATTTTTCTTTTGTTTACAATATTTTTTTTTTGTAAACAAAGTTTATATAATGGTTAATTAAAAATATAATTATTAAAAACATTAATTAACAAAGAAATTATTCAAGTGATAAATACAACGTAAAATAATAAACAAAATTTGTTGTTGTTTTTGTTTTTTTTATCTAACAACAATGTACTACAGTTTTCGAGTTTGACAAGCACTTGACAAACTTGTTGACAAGTCACTTGAGGTTAGGTTACCCAATCATAAGACATAGAGAAACAAAAATATGTTATTCTAAATTGTTATAGAAAATTATAATTAATTATTAATGAGGTTGAGATATTTCTTCGTCATGGTTAATTATCATAGAAAGTTGGTGAAATATTTCCACCAGGTTCTGGCGAACAATATTATTATAAATATTAAAAATAAATTGAATATTGTTTAGGTTTTTTGTTTTGGAATAAAATTATTATATAATAAATATTATTAGGTATTTTTTACAAAGACAATTATCATCAATTTTTTTATCATGAAAATATTGAGAAGTAATAACAAAATTAATAATTAACTCCGATTTTGATGAAAAAAGTCTTGGGATTTTAGAAAAGGAAATTGATATATTTTTATTCGATATTGATGGACATTAATTGCCGCAAAATAATAAAAATAATAAAAATATTATTAAAAATTATTAACTTATAGTTGAAAAATTAAAACGCGTTATTTACTTTATTAATTTTTAGTATATTTTTTATATCATCATAAAGGGTGTTTATGTATATTCAAAAAAAATTAAAAATGTCAATATTTAGTTGGTATTACAATAAATGACCATAAGATGTCAGTTAAAATCCGATTATCAATAAAAATTTTAGTGTTTTATAAAGTAAAATATAATCCAGATGTCACTTGTGTCTATTTAAAAAGGGAATAAAATATTCTCCCACTTGTATAAAGTACAAAATATGTATGGCACAAAATGATTGGTCAATTTTTCACACACTTGGTGTTGCTTTGACCCCGCCCACCAGGTGGCCGTTCGAAAGTGTGTAGTTGTGTAGTTTTCGAACGTACGAGACACAGCCGGAGAGCCCTCTCCTCCGATCCCTGTGTCTTAAACATCAAATTTTTATTATTATTATTATTATTGTTATATTGTTTTTTTAATCGCAAAAAAACGAAAAAAAAAAACAATCAAGTGCTACAAATATTATAATAAATTGACTTTATTCATCTTGTGATTTAATTTGATAAAAAAAGAATTAAAAAAAAACGGAAAAAAAGAAACATACGGTTGGAAACAAAATAAGAAAAAAAAAAAAAAATATTGATAAAAGTGATTAAGACTGAACTCAAGTCTGACTTGTGATTTTAATTTTTTTTCTCATTTTTTTTTTAAATTAACATTATTATTAGGTTCCGAATAGTCTGAGGTGAAAATATAAAATAACAAATTGACATATAATATGTAATCGATCGGTGTGAATCGTGAATTTTGAGGTTCTGTTCTTTTTTTTTTTTTTTTTTTGATTATTATTTTGATTGCGTTGAGAGAGTTTCTTTTTTGGAGTCAAAAACGTTAAGCTCTTTTAGTGTATTTTATTTATGAAAAGAAAGAAAAAAGAAAAATTAAATGTAAACGGTTATTTGTTAGTTTATATATTTTAAATTATCGTGATAATATATTGTATCATTTTATTCGTTAAATTAATTGCTGTATTGTCATTTTGATATTGAAAAAAAAAAAATAATTTCTTGATAATTATTTTCTTGAGGAATAAGGCTGATTATTGTTTTTTGTTTTTCGGGAATTAGTGTTTGTGAATTTTAATTATAAAATTGAAGTTTTTCTATATATTTTTTTTGTCATTTTTTTTTTTTTTCGTCGTGTAAAGTGGTAAATTTGACTAGGCCGACGTCAGCTGGTCCTCGGCGTTAAAAAAGAGTATATTGAGATATAGAAATGGCGGCGCTGGTGGCAGGTGTCCAGTATGGTTTATCAACGCAAAGTAATTTTCATGAAAATAAATCACTTATATTTGTTAAATTAACTGATTCAGCACAACGTGCAATTGAAGATTTTCTCGAAAATCGAGTAAGTAAATTTTCATTATAAAATTATTCATATTTTTATCAATTTTTTTCATTAGAAAATTTCATTATCATCATGTCTGACTGTGTTTGTTGTGTTTGTGTGTGTATGTATTTCATTTTTTCAATTTTAATAATATACCTCAATAATTTACTGATAATTTTATATATTTTATTTTTTTTTAAATATCTGTTTATTGTTTTTTTTTTAAATTTTTCTTGTTGAAATATTAAACACAAGTGTGTTTCTGTGTCGTAATAATTTTGTTGTTTAAGACAACCGTTAGTGGCCATATTTTAATCAAAATTTTTTAATATTATTTATCATTATCCGTTATAATAATTATTAAATTTTACACTCAAATAACTTTTATAATGATTAATTTTATTTGATGTAAAATAATAATTATTTTGAAGTTATGAAATTCGGTTTTTTTTTTAAAATTTTTATCAGTACATTATGCCCAAGATTTTCATGAATTAAATATTATATTTTCGAATATAATAAAATATTTATATTTAAAAACTATAAGTATATACACTTTTTTTAGCTAAAATATTTATTAATTTATCAAAAAATTTATACAATTTTTATCCATTTAAATTATATACAAATAATACTTGAACACTTGGACTAACATTTTGATTTAAATCTTAAATACTTGTTTTGAATTCTTATAATATTAATCATAATTTTAATAACATTTATAAATAATCTCATATTTAAAAAATATATAAATTAATATTACCAATGATTTTACAATATTGGTTTGTATGTTAAGTCTTCACTGAGGAAAGTGAAAGGATACAAGGATTAAACTCGTACATTGCGATTGGTTGTTCAAGTCCTTTTTTTTATTTAAACATTTTTTTTTTATTATTATCTTTTAAACCAAAAGACTTGATGATAATTATTATATTTCTATTTTTTTTTTTCTTTTATTCATTTAAATTGTCCATCGATAATACCGTGTTTCCCACTTTGCTAAATTTTAATTTTTTTTCATCTTTTTCTTATCTAGAAGATATTAACTTCCAAGAATATTCAAAAAAAAAATATAAAAATAAAATATAATCTTGATTTTCGAGTATTATATTTAATAGATACATGAAAATATATATTTTTTTTATTTTTCGTATATTAAGTTGATATAAATCACTCGTGACTTATTCAATATGTTCATTTATCCATTTATTTATTATTTTTTTCCTCGTTATTATTATTATTATTATTATTATTATTATTATTTAGTGCTTACGTCAGTAAAGTCAGACGACCTGTATTGCTTTCAATAGTCGTTTTTGTATCCGGGGATGAGTAAACAAATGTTAACAACACTCTAGCAACAGCAGCATCGTGAAAATAACATTTTCTTTATAATTTTTTTATTTTATTTATTAATATCCATTGTCTTTATAATTATTAAATTATTTTTCCTTATGAAATTCACTTGAGGTTATTACAAGGTCGTTAAAAAGCATTACTTCACTGTTTTTATTTGATTTTTGTTTTAATGTTAAAATAGAATTTTAATTATTTATTTTATTTTTATTTGGCAATTAATAATTTATATTGGAGTAATTTTTTTTGGATATACTGGAATATATTTATTACAGTAAAAAAAAAGTAGCATTACATGTTGTTTGGGGTTTTTACTTTAGCTTCTGAGTGGGAAAAAAAAAAAAACATCTGGTTTACTTTTGTGTCCTTTAATTTTTTAAATTAAGGCGGTCAGGTTTGGTTTTTTTATTTTTTTTTTGATACTTTTTTTTTTGGGACTTGTATCTTGGTCGGGGTCTTCGGACCCTTCGTTTCCTTTTTCGCTTGATCAAAGTATTGTAATCAAACAGGCAAGTAGAAAAAGCAGATGTTTCAAAAAATAAAATCCATTCATCCGATATAACAAAGCAAATAGAAAAAGACAAAATACTTACCTGTAGATTCCTTTTAAATATATTTCTTTTTCTACTTGTTTTACAATTATTTTGAACTTTTATTTATGTGTAAAAACACAGCTGGACTGGATTAAAATACACCTTTAAATATTTTAGTCTTAAAAAATCCTTCAAAAATTAAAAATAATCCAGTCAAAAGTTAAATTTAAAAATCTTCTTTTAAACTAGTTCAAAGAATTAAAAAATTATTAAATATAAAAATCATTTTTATTAATATAAATATTCTTATTAATTTTTTTTTTTATATATTTATTTAAACAATGAAAAAAACAAAAAAATAGTTTTGTAAGAAAAAATTTTTATTTTTGGAGTTGTTTTGATACTCGTGCTTCTTTATCTTAGATAAAAAATGAATAAAAAAAAAAACTAAATTTGTTATCGTGATATTAGAAATCCTCTCTTTGACATATATAAATATTTTTTTATTTTTTTCATTGATTTATGTCAACAGTGAATTACGTGAACAAGATCGTAATGTAAATATTTCTCGTGGTTTATATGTTGAAATGATTATTTAACACAAAGAAAATTTTTTTTTTATATGAGCACATAATGAATTTAGATTTCATGACATTTATAATTTTCATTATGTGTACTGCATGATTAATTAACAATATTTAGATTGTTTTTTCTTTCTATACTCCAACTTGCACACTTAAATATTATTTAAAAAAATAAAAACAGTTATTTCTAATAAATGATAAATTTATTTTTGTTGAAAAAAAAAACGTTTGAATACATTTAAAAAATTAATACCAGTTGAATATATATACTTAAGAAATTAGCGATAAGATATTTTTAAAAATAAATGATTAAAAAATATAAATAATAGTCTAGCAATATATAATTTATAATGGGCTTCGAACATTTGACAAAAAAAAATTAACAAATATGTCAGTCGGCCTTGTGTCGTTGGCTTTTATTTTTTTATTGAAATATTTTTCTTTTGCTTTTCAATTAAACAAATTTCTTACTTAAAGTAGTAATAAATAATAAAAAATATTACAGATAGCTAGAAAATATTTATAACAATTATGCAACGTATTTTCCACAATTATTTTTAATATTACAACTTAAATAATAACAAGACAAAAAATGAGTAGAGATATTATTTGATTATTTATTTTTTTATATTATTTTGAATATTCAATTTTTATGCTTTCTAATTTATTGTGTGTGTGTGTTGATAATACTTGAATTATTAATGACTTTATTATTATTTTTTTGGAAAATTAAAATTATTGCAGACATGCTTAGTAATTTCATCATTTTCAAAAGCAAATTTATTAATATTTAAAGATGATATTAATCAATTTTCATTAATTACTTTTAATGATATTATTTATATTTTTGGTGGTTTTTTTTTTATTTTTATACGAGTTTATCTATTTATTTTTACATCGAAAATCTAAATTTAATATATATATGAAAGATAAAATTTAATAATGATTTTATTAATCAGTTTTATTTTCCATTCAAAAATAGTTCTTTTTATTTATTAAATTTAACACTTTATGGCTTTTCTATTTCGAAATAAAGAATCGAAATATTTCGATTATTGAACTCTAAATTTTATTCATAAAAATCGTTATTAATCAACTTTAGATTTTCATTAATATTACTTATATAGTCAATTCAATTCATATAAATAATTTCAATTTTTTTGACATAACAAAAAATATATATTTCGATTTTATTAAAAACTTGATTTTTAAAAAATAGAAAAATAAAATGATCACCTTTTTAATGTTTGAATAAATTAAATAAGACAAGTTTCACCGTTATGAAATTATTCAATAATATTCAAATATAATTTCTAATGATTTATAATGGTGAATAAATATTTATTTATTTTTTTATATAAATGATAAAGGTCGAATATAATTCCACTATGTTTTTTAAATTTTGGAATAAAACAATAAATTTTAAAGTCTAAAAAGTCAATTTTAAAATAATATTTTTTTAATATTAATAATAATAATTAAAAATGACTGACGTTTTGCATCGATAAATTTTTGATGTTAGAATTTGAGGGTAATTATGAAGCCCATTTCTGTTTCCCATATTATTTTAATGGCACGAAATCGTCGTTCCGTTACCCACCTAACACATTTCCATTTAAATATAGCTAAATGTATATACAACGGTATATTTGATTACAAATATATATATAAATTTTATATCACCAATACAAAAATAATAAAAATAATATATTAAAATGATAAAATTTTAATTTTTAAATATTATAAATCTTCAAATAATCATCGCGAAATAAAAATTCGAAATATTTTTGAATTTAAAATATCGATAAACTGTAAATATTTGCATTTAAATAAATAAAAATATAACTTTTACGTACATTTATAAATTCCTCGGATTCACATATAATAAAAATAATAAAATAACTATTTTTTAATACAATTTTTTTTTGTTTTTCACCTTACAATATGCAAAAATTGCTAATAAAAAGTTTGGAATTTTTTTGGATATAAATATTATCATTAAAATTAAATTTTAAAAGTTGCGCTATATATTATTTTTTTTAATTTTAGATTTTAAATTTAGATTGTTATTAAAATAGTTGTATTAGAGATAGTAAGGCGTAACTGCAGTTTATATATTTTGTTTCTTAATTTTTTTAGAAGGCAAAAATTGAATTTATGGGGCGATTTTTTTACGTTTGAAAATCTTATTTAGCCACTTCAAATTTATTGGTAGTAAAAAGGCTTAAGTACAGGGAGATACGCCTGTTTATTAGTCTCAATATGTATTTGTAATATTTTGACTTTTTTTTTTTTTATTTTTTTCTGTAAATAAGTGCTACACTTAAACACACTTTGAAAATTTGAAAATTTGAAAATACATTTTTCTAGATTTTAAAATAGAATTTTTTTATTTTCAACACTTAAATTTGTTTACTTTTAATATTGACATGTATATAAATACGTGTTAATATTTAACGGTATATTAAATAATTTATAAATAAATGAGAAAAAATTACATAGATGAAAATTTGTGTCATTGAATTGACATTTAATTTGATAGGAAATGATTTAATGAAAATAAATGAAATTATTTTCATGGGGCTTTTATTTAATTTTTTTTAATATCCGGAAGTATTTATATTTGTCCAAGTGTCAAAGCAACAAGACACCAGTTAAGCAAATTTTTACCCTGACAATTTTGTATTGGGCTTTTTTTAATTTTTTTTTTTATGGCTTTTTTCGGGGTTGAAGAGCCATTGCTACTTGATAAAAAAAAAAGAAAAAAAAAAAAAAAAAAAAAAACAGGAAGATTTAGAAAAGGGAATGGAAGTAAAATTGTGCTGATGCTGAATGTATTTTTGTGTATAAATGTGTGGGAAATGAGAGCAACGTCGAGACGCTTCAAAGACGACGACGACGACGACGACCTTACCCAGTCCGATCGATCCCAACTTGATTTTGTATCTCACTTTTCTGTCTTTACCCACATGAAAATCCCTTTCATCTAAAATACACAATAGTCTTATATTAAAAATAATATTATTATATTATTTAAAATTATTTCAACAATCTCTCTCAATTTACAATTAATTAATTTGAATAATTTTAATTGCTCTTTTTGAATTTAAAAAATGAATTTGCTTATTTATTTTTGTTTTATTATAATCATATGATGAATGTTGCTTACTTAGTTGTTAATATTTACATATAAAATTATTGACACTTGTTAATTGG
The DNA here is from genome assembly GCA_030523065.1 of Aphidius colemani. Taxonomy (NCBI): domain Eukaryota; kingdom Metazoa; phylum Arthropoda; class Insecta; order Hymenoptera; family Braconidae; genus Aphidius; species Aphidius colemani. The sequence goes on along the minus strand of JAPYYR010003774.1, from coordinate 743 downwards.
GTACAATATATATTTAAAAAAAAATTGTTATTATTTTTTTAAAGAATAAAACATACAAATTATTTATAAAATTAATTACATTATGGAATTTTTTTTAAATTACTTTTGATTAAGATTAAATAACATTATTTTATATTTTTTTTTTATCGTGAGATGGGAAAATTAAATGTGCAGAGTGTCTGGTTGGTAGTTGTGATACGAATCGATAGTCAGCAAAAGGTCGTCGTCTCTAGTTTCCATTGTTAAGTCACTGCCACCAACAGCCCCTTTTATTTCATTCACCTTTCTAGCTTTTTCTCTCCCCTAAATGTAATATTAATCTTGACATTAACAAATAAATAAATAAATATATTTCGACTTTGATAAATCATATGTCGTATATTTTTGGGTTAAATATATTTAGGTTGAATAATTTTTATTGTATATATAATTAACTTTATCTCAATGTTGAATCTGATAAAAATTTTCAAGTTATATTTTTTAAAAAATAAGATAAAACCTTTTTTTGAAATATAAAAAAATATTATTTTTTTTAAAAGTTGATTGATCATCTATTAAAATGATTTATTTTTTAAATTTTTACATAAAATTCTTGTCTATTTTTTAAATTAAAAAAAAAACAATCAAATTACGTGTTTAGGTATTTAAATAAAATTTATTGAATTCAGCATTAAGTTCAATAATATTAAAGCTTTGTTTAGTTTTTTATTCTCACGAATAATAAAAAAGAAATAGAATTTTCA
>JAPYYR010003773.1:0-11492 GCA_030523065.1 Aphidius colemani | reverse complement strand
TTTGCATATTACAACAACAATTTAAATATGCAACACACCTTGATCAGAGTATTGCGTAATTTACCGTTGGATTGTTTGATTTATCATGAGAGTTTAAATTGTTTAAACTGTTGGATTATTTTTGTTGTTATTCAACATATTATTGTGCTTTCACTTGTCCATCTAATTCATAATTAATCTATCCGATAATAAATACTAAATTACCAATACATTTTTAAAAATATACAAATAATTTTATTATTTTTTAAATAAATAGTTCGTTCAACTTTGTGCATTCCTCAATTACAACTGGTTTTCTTATCCACGCCAGCTGCATGTTTATTTTTAATTTATTTTTAATCATGCTTTCATCTTTGAACTATAAATTTATTCAACAATTAATATTACACAAGAAATTGTTCAAATTTTATTCCCATTAATCGACAATAACATCTTGAAATTTACCCAACAAAGTAGAAATTTAATTTCGTTTAATTTGCCGAAAACAAATGTATTAATTTGATGAAAAATGAATTTTTTTTTTCTTAAAATTAATATTTATCGAGTGTTATCACAAGACACGATGACTAGCATAAATAAATCTAAATTTTTAAAAATGTCAATGAACATAATGAGCATATTCAAGCACATGTCTGTCTGAGGGGAAAACCTCAACAGTTGCTTGATGGAATTTAATGTCTAAAGTTAACCCTTCAACAAACTCAACATAAGTTATCGTAAAATCAGTATTTTAATGTCGGTGTGTGTGTGAGTATTGAGAATCCTTTAAACTGTAAATTTTGAAATTTCATTTACAGACAAAAGCGACAGGTAGAATAATATACAGCGCTAATTACAAATGCGCGCATCTTGCGAATGATTGCATTGGCTGTGATGCAACTTGCATCAAAAAAATGAGCGTTAAAATAATAATGTTGGATACGTGTTGTATTAAAATTGGCATGTAACATGTAAGAATACATATTGCTCGATTTGAGTGTCATGTATTTGAGGTGGTGAAATATTTTTAGTGTAAAATTTCAAGTGTTTTTTGTTATAATTCTTCTCATTTTTTTCTATCTCGTCTCGCGTTTTATTTTCAATGTCACGTAGGACGTTTCACTTGTTACCAGCATCTGTATACCAACTGTTTCAAGTTTAAATGTCTTTTCTATGTATAATCTCTCGGTTGCTTTGTGCTTTAACATTCTCAACTTGAATTTATAAACCTTTCATTGGAATATATATGTATTTTTGGTTGAATTTGTCAGTATCGATTGGTTTGCTGACGGGTAAATTAAACTCGGTTTACCAATCGTTTCGCCAGTTTCGTCTCCTTTTCTTCATCCTTTCGGTATTTTTACTTTTTTTTTATTTTTTTTTATTTTTCGTTCGAAGGAAAAACTGCGTCATATTGTAACAGAATGTCGCCGTCGCGCCGGAAATGTGATATCGAAGGAAAATTTAACGGACGTCGTTTCGTATCCTCAATGTTCAAAAAATTTTATTTAATATGATTTTGACATATTTATAAACTGTTTTTCATTTTTTTTTTACTTGACAATATACAATACAAATATATTGAGATAAATATAAATTTTTCATTTAAATTTAATATTAATTATTCATAATTTCATCTAAATTTATTGAGCTTTTTTTTCGTTCTCAATGAGATAAAATGAACTTTTAAATTGTTTTGTTTTCTGAACAATGAAAATTGTATTTTTCCAATTCATAGAAAATCAATCTCCCCATCTTTTGTCTTATGAAATTTTATCAGATAATAATAAAAAAAATTATCTTAAATCCTTTTTATATTCATATTTCTTATCACAAAGTGACAAGAACCATGAAAAAATTTATCCAAATAATCATACGCCTGGGCAAACCGATTTTATTTTATATATTTATTTTTTTTTCAAATAAAAAAATTCCCACAAGACACTAGATAGTTTCGTAAAATTGTCAGGTGGATTGACTCGATGGACCGTACATTAATGGAACTAAGTTGAATTTTATATAAAACTTTTTTAGCAAACGAATACGTTCAAGTTCGATTTTTCCCATTCCAATTTATATATTTTTTTTAAGATCAAGATAGCCAATTTTTCACCTGGGGAATCTATGCTAATTTTTTTTCCTATTTTTATTGAATAGAGTGACTGTTAATCTTGGTGATTTAATGCTTGAACTTTTACGCTTTTATGGAACTTTTTACTTATGGATTTGACTTTTTTTTTTGTTGCAGAATATCTTGGATAAATTCAATCCAGGAGCAAGGCAACTTATCAATGCAGGCAAGGCGTATTTAAAGGCACTTCATGGTAAGTTTAATTGCAATTTAAACAAGTCAAAAATTCTTGCGAAAAAAAATATATTTCTTTTTGATGTTGAATTTTTAAAATTTCAATTTTTACTTCTTATTGTCGTTGGAAATTTCCACAACATTCCATAAATTTTACAATACTCAAATTCAACTTTTACTTTTATTTATTTATTTATTTTTTCACTCGGAATTTTATCACAACGTTTTATCTTGAATTTCAAAATAATTCGAAACCTTTTATCTGTCTCTATTAGTCTTTTCATGGATAGTTTTATTTACTTGGTTATTTTTATTTTTTTTTGTTTATTTTTTCTCAATAATATCGTCAATTTATCACGCTTATTTTTCCTTGACAAATAATTTTTTTTTTATTCCCAAAAGACCTGGCACACTTGAATATATCCATCGTTATTCGATCATATTGTGCCTGATTGAGTCTAAATGTTTTTACACCCCTCACAGTTTTTTTTTTCTCTTCTTTATATTTATTTTATATCTCAATTATTTCGTCTCAGTATTATCGAATAAACACCAATGATGTTTCATCACCACTCACAATGATAACACTATAAAAAACATAACAAGCATACGAGGGGTGATGAAAGACATGAGTTTGAATTAGCTTCCCTTCTCTCAACAAATACACGGGGGTTAAATATATACAAAAAAAAAAATATAAAAAAATAATTGGCTTTTAAATCAGCAAGGTTTTATTCAATTTGCTCATCCTGCAAATTATTACAGCACAAAAATATCTTGAAAATAAATTTTTTTATTTAAATAATAAATTCACTTGAATAAAAAATACTGATAAAACGTAAATTTTTTTTTTATTTAAGCTTTAATCCAATACTCAATCATCAAGACAAATATTATCTCTTAAATTTATCCTCTTTTTTTTGAAAATATAAATTATGATTTTATAATGTCAAGTCAATTAAAGTTTTTTGAAAAAAAGAAATTTTTTTTTTTAGTCAAATGCGTATGCTGAAATGATTGGGTTTTAAATATAGTGTTTCGTGTATAAAAATTTAAAAAATATAAATGTAAACTCAACCCTCTGGAGTAGTGAAAAAGCTTCAATGTATAAACGCAGCTTAAATCTGGCTTTGTCACAACCAGTAGTATGTACTCGTTGAGAATCGTGTCCAAAGCTTGAGAGAAATTTCTATATGGAAAAGAGGATTTAGCCAAAAGAAAAAAAGTATATTTTTCATTCTAAAAAAAAAAAAAAGAACAAAGAATAACTCGAATAAATCTGTAAAACGAGAGGGACGTATTTTACAATGTTCAAATGAGAAAATAAAAATTTATATTTCTCCTATACACGTAGCAGGTAAAATTTAAAAAGTAAAAATCAAATCGAATAATATTTACGATCAAGCCTTAAGTTTAACTTTAATAATTTTTATTTTATTTTCAATATAACCGGCTAATGTTTATACAATTTTTATCAAAAAAAAGTTACTATTTTTTTCATTTTATTATTTTTTTCATATCACGTTTCTACCCTTTATGTCTGACACCCTCACCCTCACACACACATATTTTCCTTCAACTTTTAAAAATTACCACTTTTGTTTTACACCCTCTTTTGTGTGTGATTTTTTATTTTGCCTCACCCTGTTTTTTCTTCTTCTTCTTTTGACTCATTCACTTTCCTACCTGATCATTAAATTTTTTTGATTTAATAGCATGAAAATTTGGACTTGGTTCATTAATAAATGTATATTTTGTTTTTCTTTTATTTTTAAATTAATTATTTCTATTGAACATGCTGATGACTATTCAGTGATTCATAAAAATATACAACAATGAATCTTGTAATTTATTGTGAAATAAATTCACCATGTTCATATTTAACCCTCAAATATTTAAACAAATTTATATACATTTCAATGTTTTGCTTTTTCTTCTTTTAAACTTTTTTTCTCTTTTCTTATTTCATCTACTTCCGGTGTTTTCAAGTGAAAAAGATTTTCCAGCAGAACTTTAAAATCGTTTCACGATTTCAAATTGCTTGGGAATATCTATGAGACATAAAGTTTTTTTATTTTTCCTTCTCATTCTAACGTGAATGACATGGTCTATTGGGATGCGAAATATTCGTTCTGCTGTCTGATATCAGAAATAAATTTTTATTCTCCATTTCACTGTGAATGATTTTTTAAAAAATATTTTAATCTTAATTTTCTTTTTATTAATCAATTTCGTTGTTTGATTATGTGATGAAAAAAGTGTGGGTTTATGTTTTTTGAATTATTTTGGTAATGGGAAAATAAGGGTTGTGTTAATGTCCGAGAGGTATTTTGAGTTGTTGCACTTGTTTGGACGTCATGTCACATGCAGACATTGTCGTGTGCCAACAGTGAAAATATTCACATACTGAGAGTGTAATTACACTGGTTTTTTGTAGGAAAAAAAAATTTCTTTTTTAAATTTTTTTTTTCACATTGTAACACATACGTGTCGTGTAAATTTAATAATTTTTTTTTCTTTCATTATCAAATTTGAAATGTTGAACAAAAAATAATAGCTGAGTTTATAAATTTATTTTTTTATTATTTTTTTTTTTAATCAAAATTAATTGGAACTGTAAATTAATTGTTCAATTTGAATTATTTAAAACTTGTTAATTAAATATTTCATAATTCTCGCAGTGTTATTAATATCTCAACTTACTTTTTATTTGTAAGATATTTTTGAAATATTATTCAACTGAATTTTATTGTCTCCATCATGAAAGCTGTATTTAACTCTTAATATTTCTCTGAATTAATTTGTACGAATATATACATATAGACTATTATATTTCATAAATTGTCTCTAGTTTGCAATGATATTTGAAATGCTTTTTCAAGTGAAAAATTATTCTGCGAACATCTTCTTTTCAATATTAGTAATGAGTCAATTTTCTTTTGAGCTTTTCTCGGGCTACTGATGCAAATAAAATGCAAAAAAAAAACATATATATTACACAGAGATTTTTTCTGATCATTAAAATTCAAATAAATTTATGAAATTTCCAAATGATACAGCTACTTACTTCAAGCCAATAATATTAACAATTTAAATGTCAATTTTTCACTCTTTTTCGGTTATACAATTTAAAAATTGTTTATGCATTGTGTGCTGATGAGTTTTGATAACAAGTTCAACTTGCTCGATTGCTGATTAGCCAGGTGTATATCACATAAATTTATAAACTTTGTGGGTATATCGATCAACGCGTTGATATGGATATAGAGAATTCCAATATAGTAGTAGTAATATTATAGTGATAGCTCCATTAGTGCTGAACAGTATATATTATTGTATATTCCACCAGAATGTAAGGTATTTTGGATTAATTGTGATCCCAGTAGCGAAATTCCAAGGGGTGATATTTTCATCATCAGACTATTATCGTCACTATTATTATTGTGCATCCAAAACAACGCTGATAATCCTTTATTGAAGTTAATAATCTGTTGATATTTTTTAAAATAAATATCAGCATTTATTGTCAAACAAGTTTTATAATGAAAATTTTATAATTGACGAATTATATTTAGAATTTAAACAAAAGTCTTTTACAAAAGTAGACAGTTTAGATGGATTTTCATGTGTCTCGGATCCCATAGGTTTTTTAATTATCCCCTGTGGCTCATGTCCCGATTGTACAATCACTATTTTTTTTTCTCTCTGTCTCTTTTTCATTTTACTATCAACAATCCGGGTATAACTCCACGTACCTAATTTCCGAAGCTCACCGATCATGTAGTAGTGTTCATCTGCAGTCTTCCATTATATGGTGTGACAAATTGCTTTAGACTTTTCTTTTATAAAAACAAAAAAAAAAATAAAATACACATATTCTCACTCACAAATTTAACTCAATTTAATTTACATCCTTTCAAGCTACATATAATTAATCATTTAATTATATATTTTTATTAAATATATTATTTTGTTTTTCGTTAAAATTAAAACACAAACTTTCAAGTTAATTTAATTTAATAAAAAAAGATTTTAGTATGATTTTTTTTTTTTTTTTTTGTCTTTTCTTGATGGATAAAAAAAAAATTAGATAGAAAATGAGAGATGTGAAGTGAAAAGGACTCTCTGTCCAACTGGACATAATTGGATCCTCCTGAATTTCAACAAAAACCATTGTTCTTTTTACTATACAAAAGTTTACATTTGTCTTTTGTTTTAATTTTAACTTATTCTTATTATTGTCATCGCCATTTTATCCCCATCATTATCCCCATTTTCATTATAAACTGTATTTTTAAAATTATTTGATGACTTGGCATGCTTTGCATCGTGTCATTCCAGTAATGCGAGTCAAAGTCTGTGCGTCAACCCTCTGCTTATTTTCCTTTTTTTTTTTCATCCCTTATTTTAGTTGTCGTCTTCCTCAATTTTGCCAACATCCGATCCCCTTTAGATTTTCTATTTTTCTTTTTTTTTTTTTGCTCTGTCTCTTTCTCTTGGCTTGTAGTATCACTGGAATTTATATCATCAAAGGTCGACGCTCCTCTCGCGTCTGCCACAAGTGTATAACACTGAGATGGTCCTGTGGCGTTTTCAAGTATGAAAAAAAATTATAATCATGATAATAATACTTGGATAGATATGAAAATAGTGTGAAGAGTAAGAAAAAAAAATAGACAGATACAGTTGGGAGGGACATTGAAGAAGCCAAAGTAAGTGCACATAAAGAGGGAGAGACTATATGAATACACAAAGAAAACTTGAAGGGAATATACAAGAAAAAGCTTCAACAAAGTCAAGAACGTAAAAGACAGAATGCTAAAATAGAAAAAAAAAAAAAAAGCTCCGGTCTTTTTTTGTATATTATGAAGTGAAGTGTTTTATACATATGAAATACTAAAAAAACACCATATGATCCTTTTTATTCACCGAGCCACAATGCTGTCACACTATTTTTTTTTATTAAAAGTATATGAAATTTTATATATATAAATTATTTTATCGACATTTCAAAGTTTATAAAAAATTGAAAATACAATTTTTAAAAATTTATTTTCGTTATATATCTTATTTTCCCAAAGAATAGAGTAGAAAAAAAATTTAAAGATGAATATTTTTCCTGTTAAAAAGTGGAAATGATAATAAAAAAAAAAAAAAAAAAAAAAAAAAGTATTTGAAGTGGATAAAGATACGTGTTGTATATTTGATCAGACAAGCTGAAAGTGAAAATTTAGTCGGGTCAGTAGACACAAAAGTATTGTGTGTGTGGGTCACATATATCTATAGGAAGTAAAATAAAATTCGCATGTTGCAAAAATAAAATGATTTAGAGTCGACCACAAATACTCGAGTCAGCCTCACTATTTTAACCTACACATCATCCACAGCCATATATATTAACTGATGCTAATGTTTGACGTTAAAACAAAAATAAAATTGGGGTTGGATTTTTATTTTTTACTACGGCAAGATAGGGAAGGAAGGAGAATGAATAAACCAGGTTGTATACCAGTGGAATTTATTTCTGTGAATGTTGATTTCACGCATGGGACGTTAAACTTGGCGCACCCTTTCACTCATCCGTAAATTTGCCCTTCGATTTTAACAAATTGTTGATAGAGTGTGAGTTTGAACCTGAAAGTAAAAGAATATTTTGAAAAAAAAAATATGAAATTGCATAATTCTACCTGGTGGACTCGCATGATTCTCGCAAAATTTTATATTTTTCTTTTCTTTTTTTTTTTTCTATTAAAATTGCGTAAACACATATATTTCCATTTGTGGAATAAATTAAAAAGAGAAAAATAAAAAAACATCCGAGAAAAATATATAAGAGAAAGAGTTTAGCTGGAAATATTTTTGCATTCACTCATCAAATGGACGAGGTTGGAACAACGAGCAGCGAATATTAATTGGTCTTAATTATTCGCCTCGGTCAGGCTGTTTGCATTCAATGATGGCAAAAAGTTTTTCCTTCAATGTGAAATGTCAGTGGTGGTATAGTGTATAAGTGAAAACACAGAGTTGAAACTCGAAAAAAATTATAATTTGCGGGCAAAAATTTTCATGTCTGACTATTTTCACACCTATACTACTGAAATTTTGAAAATAAAACACGTAGAAGAAGAATAGAAGAGAAAATTTGATCTAAGGTATAATAATTCATATTCAAATTTATTTCTCTTGAGTATCTACATGTATATATTTAAAAAAAGGGGTGTTATTGTGTTATTATTATTTATTATATATTTTTTCTTCAAACTACGATGATCCTTCTTGCTCGGCTCGACGTGAGTACAATGTATAGCACGTCTCGGGGGATGTTTGCCGGATGGTGGATACAATTCAACAGAGTATAGAAAAAAAATGAGAAAAAGAGGAAGAGAGGAGGGGTTTAGGCAAAAACTAAAAAAAAAAAAAAAAACGAAGAGAATTGGGGATGGAAAATTTGTTGTTGGTGTATCGAAGGGGGTAGACGGTGTATATATAGACGGTACAATCTCCCGAGGCGAGAAGGAATGCGATTAAGGGTTGATGGCTTCCTAAATACAAACAACCCTCGTAATCAACAAAGACAATTCACCCGTGGGGTGTTTATCTCACTTTATCCTTATAACACTGGACATTTAAAATGTCATGTATAAGAGAGAAGAGGGTGTGATGCATCGTGCGATGATAATAATATATTGGAAAGGGGGGCAAAGGGGTGATCTGGTTTATATATGCAACTTGTTATTGTCATTGCTTGTCGTATTAAAATTTTTCGTAATTGCAGTACTTCAAGTAAAACCTAATTATCGATATGCAATTTGTCAATGTGATGGGATAAAATATATTTAAGAATACACTTTTAATTGACTTGAAAAATCCAAATTTAATTTGTTTTTTTTCTTTTTTTTCTCTTTTCCTTTAGCTTTTTTTTTTTTTTTTTTTTTTTTTTTTTTTTTTTTTTTTTTTTTTTTTTTTTTTTTTTTTTTTTTATTTTTTATTTTTTTTTTTTTTTTTTTTTTTTTTATTTCCTCGATTTTTCAAGTAGTGAAATATTTCTTTTTTATATTTTTATTTCTCTTTCTCATTCGACGTGATGGCATCCGGCTTGTACTTATTCATCCTGGTATTGCTGTTAGATGTATACCAGAATAATTCCCCTTCAGCCAGAATGAACAAGCTTCTATATTAAAATTACTTCCCCTAGATGAGAGCCACCGCCCGACGACGAAAATTTTCTTTTGCTCTTCAACAATTTGATGTATAGATTACACGCGATACCAACATTTATTTGTTCATTTATTTTATATTTATTCGTTCGTTTATTTGTTTCTATTTTTTTTTATTAATTTTTATTAAAGCTCATATTGTTTTGTCGTTATTTACATGGAGTTTTTAATTAATTTTATGCCCAAAGAGTTTATTAATTTTCTGTATTATTTGTTATTAAAAAAAAATATTGAAATATGTCTTTGACTAATTTCTTTTCTATCGACATAAAATCGAGGTTAATTTATCGAAATTTTTTTTGGCTTTTTTATTCTTTTCAAAGTGGCAACACGACGATTTTAAAAATGACTCAAGCGAAGCCAGCTGCTTTGGTATGAGGTCCATTAATCAATTTGAGAAATGAGCGAGATTTTGCTTCGGAAAAAAAATTCGTATAAAAAAAAAAAAATGTTGTCAGTCAGTTAAAAACACAAATAAAATGAAAAAAATTATATTTAGGGTTTTTTTCATTTTATATACTTGTACAGGTTTAAAAAAAAATCCAAATGACAAGTTTAATCCCCAGTAAATCGATAGTACAATAAATTTGTTTCACGTGATATCAATCAATCAATATTATTTTATTTATTTATAAATCCTCGAATAAAAATTTCGACATTTAAAATTAATGATCAACAAAATAAAAATATCAGAATAGAAATTATTATCTCTCGCATGATTTTATCGTAATTTTTTCTAAACAAAAAGTCAAATTATAATTTACAAATTAGCCGAATCTTAGTGGAAAAAATTTCAGGATATCAAATAATATCCACTAAAATAATGTCATCTTCATCATAAAAATTAAATAACAATTATTTTTCCATTTGAAAAATGATATTTTATTTGTTATTTTTTCAAAAATATAAATAATTTATTTTATTGACATTCCATTCACTGCAGTCAAGAATAACGTATTTTTTTTATTTTATTTTTTCAACTTTAAAAATTTTTGAAGGGTGTATTTGTACATTTTGAAATACGATCTGTCACATCGACATATGGAAATTTGTTTGTCAAATATATTCTGCTGAATAATGATGTTTTTTATTTTTACAAAATAAAAATTGACAATATAAAAAGTATTTTGTATTTTAGTCAAAAAAAAAAAATAATTATACAGATAAAATTTGAAGAATGAATAATAAAAAAAAATATATATTTAATGGGGTTTTATTTTTTATATTTATGGGATCATAAATGCATGATGAGTTGGAATTTTCATAAAGAGTTCATTGTACTTTTGGCTGTAAATGACAAGATGCCCGTTTACGCTCAAGCAGATTGTAAGGGGTGTAAAAATAAAAAGGAAAAAAAAAAGGGATTTAATCAAAAAATATCTTGGTGGACAAGATGATAGGATTTTTTATGAAGAAATATAAATAGTGACTTCAAAAAAAAAGTAAACATATAAACAAAAAAGCTGAAAGACAAGACTTGTATGAAAAAAAAAGTTGTATGTTGCATTTTTACAAAGTTAATAATAAACTGCTTCAATTCACCTGGAAAATAAATAAATAAAAAAAACCACAATATTAACTTTTAAGACGTCTAGTCTCTCTGGATTTTCCAGCGAATAAAAAAAAGAAAAACCATATTACCTTTGGACAATGAAAATTTATCGTCTCCCATGAAATTAGACTTGTTCATCTATTTATTTTTAAAATTTAATTTAAATATATTAACAAAGTAAAATTCAATGAAAATTATTTAACTTAGTGAATATTTTCAACTAAATAATTAGTTTTTCAATTGTTTCTTTCGAGGGGAATTAACTTTATTCATTTATTCTTATCAATGTAATTATCGGTGTAATTTTCATTTGATATGTTTGTTTTAGTATTTTGCTAGTATAGAGCATCCCGTTGGTGTATTACCGTCTGGACGACACAGCAGATCCAAGTAACCTTAAGTGACCAAAAGGCCACTTGGTCTACGTGCCTAACAATTT
>JAPYYR010003768.1:0-10312 GCA_030523065.1 Aphidius colemani | reverse complement strand
TTTTTTAGTCAAGAATATTTCTCTTCACTTTTCTCTATGTTAAACTTTTTTGAGAAAAGTGCGGAAAAAGTTTAAAGTAAAAATTCCACGCTTAGAAAAAATTCTCTTTTCATTCCTATCTCTACAATTTGATTTGGAGATAGGCAAAATGTCCTGATTTGAGATTCAGCACACATGGTAACCCTATATTGGAAGTAAATATAAGTAATATTTAAAGCATTAAAAAAAAAATTAAATTTACAGTTTTACAGAATAATTTTTGAATAATTGGCTAGTTTTCCATACAACATGGAACCAGTTTAAAAAAAAAGATGCTTATTTTCATTTTCGATTGAACTATAAACAAAGTTTTATTTTGATGACAATTTTGAATTATTTAAATAATACTTATGAGTTTATATTTGTGAATTTATTAAACAAGACAATTTGGCATTTTAAGCTTTTGTTATTGGCGTTGATATTGAATAAGCAAAAGAAATAATAACCTCTTCAACTACTTACGTGAAAAAGCATATTGAAATAAAAACGTAGATTCTAATAATCAAAACTCTTTGCTTCATAAAATCTGAATAATGATGAGATAATATCTCATTTCAAAAGGTATAGCTATAGATGGTTATTGATTCTCATATACAAATACAAATATATACCCATAGCTTACACTTGCCAAAGTCAAAGCTGAAATATTTTTTTCTTGAGCAAAAGATTTGGATGGTTAGAAAGAAACTGATTTTTTTGTACATGGGATCAATTTAGTAGTTTATTAAATAATTGGTATGTCACTATATTGTTTCTACTGATCCATATTCAGATATAATTTGAATTTATTTTTCAAGCCATTCCATGTTCATTTATTCAACATCTTGTGTATCAAACATTCATGAAGAAAAAGAAAAATGCATCAAAAAGTAAATCATACTTGGATTCAACCAAAATCAAATATGGTATACATAATTATGTACATTACTTAAATAAAAAAATAGAAAAAGGCTATACAATTTGTAAATACGTACATTACAAAAATACTAATCAAATGATAATGTGAAAAAAATTAAGATAAATATTTATCAATAAGTAAATGGTTTAAAAAAAAAAATACTGTTACATCGGCAAAAATGAATAAACGAATGATTGTGATAGTTTGAGTGGAATAATTGTTAATAAATTATATAATTACATACAAATAATAATTATTATTATTATATAAATTCATCGATTCAAATCATGAAAATGAAAAAAATTAAAATTTTCAATATCAAAAAACAACAATGAATTTACAATTGGATATCAATGAATATATGAATAATAATATAAAATTATTCTGATGTATAAATTTCCATGTGTTTGCACATGAAAAATGATAAAAACACAAATAAATAAATAATACGTGATCAAAGATGAAAATATTTATTGAAAAATTAATAATAAATATAAATTATTAGAAAATATATGGAAAATAGAAAATTTTTTTCAATCAAAAATGGAGCATATTCATTTATTTATTATTGAATTTTTTCCAGTTGCAAAAGCCATTATAGGAGATAAGATGAAAATAAATATTAATTAAAAATGAAAAGATAAAAAAAAAAAAATCCCGAGTTAAACGACTAACTCCATAGGTAAAATAAAAAGTGAGTGTTAATAGAAAAAAAAATGAAAATTGTAAGATGTAAACTTATTTCAAAAGAAAGTTCGCAAAGAAAACGTCGCGCAAAAGGTAAACACTTATTTATTCTAGTACATGGATAAATGCGAGAAACGAGGCATCGTTTTTCGTTGTATTCTTCAATAGCTTGGAAACCGTCCAAGCATACCATTTATATATATATTATATCCATATTGTATGCTTCACATTGTCTCCAAAATTGGTATTGGATAACGATGAAAGCATACGCCTCTTCTTTGTAGCCTTTTATCGTGCACTAAATAACCAGATCAAACAAAAGAAAAAAATAAATAAAAATATAAATAAATAAATAAATGAATAAATAAATAAGATAAACGACAAAAAAAAAAAGAAAATTGTCAAATGAAAATCAAGTGGAGCAAATGGAATATTAAAAAAAAAAATAAGGTAAATAAAATTTTAAAATAAATAAAAATTTATGTTAATAAAAAATTTGAAATGTTGTGTATTTTTATTTTATTTATTAAAACCTTTTTATAACTTTCAATTTACTGATGGATTGGCAAAAAAAAAAACAAAAAATATAGTTGATTTATTAGATGAAGGATGATAAATAAAGGTTTCTCTTATATTTCAATATAATGAGATTGAAATTCGTGTCATTATAAATTTTCTATGATAATGGTAAGATTATATGGTGTCAATTTAATAATTGATATTAATAATTAATGATTTTTCTGACTGCAATATAATTATATTTATCGAATAATATGCTGTGATATATATGAATAGATAATTTTCTGTTTTATTAAATTATAAATCTTTAACAAAACATGACCTATTGATGAAAATTTTATTTATTTTTATATAATTTGTAATTTTTTTGAGAGAAAAAAATTTTTTTTCGAGTCATTTTTTTCTACAGATATTTATTTACCTGATCAATAGATTCAGTTTCCTAGGATACGTGTAATCAGACTTGGAACACACACAAAAGTTTTTACAATTTATAAATATAAATATTTAAATTTTTCTATTTTTCCTGGATTATTATTTTAAATATATTATGACTTTTATTAATGACAATTTTCATTTAATATATATATTTATACATTCAAAATTTAACATATATATAGAAGTTTTTCTTTACAAATGGATCAATGGATATATATATTATAGACCCTAGAGAGAATAAATTTAACACAAGATAAAATTATAAATAAGGTAAATGTCCCAGTTAGTGAACATATGAGACGACAATCTCAACTGTGATTTCTGAAAATAGGATTAAAATTATTTTTTTTCTTTCTCTTTCTCTAGGTCTCTCACGTGGAACTCTAACGCATTATCGTGTCAACCACCGAGGTTTTGATGAAAGAGAAAAATTATTTATACGAATGAATCTAATCGAGACTCAATACACAGTCGTTGCAAAAGCCTGGCACAATAGTCAAAACCTAATAATTGCCATTTAAAATTTCTATTTACAATTTATAGATCTGCCTATCATAATTTTTTTTTTTATTGAATATATGCACAAGTCGAGTCTCGTGTCAGGGTTGGTGAAACGATGGGCACCAGCTTGACATAAAGCTCTGTGACAACCCGAGATGAAATTTTTCAGTCTTTCTCAGCGAGACGGCCGTCTTCGTCTCTGAAAATCGTCTCGCTGAAAGAGACGATAGTCTTTTATGATCTCGTTGGTCTTTCATTCAGAGACGTTTAGTCTCTAGACCAAAGACGATTTAAGGGTTTATCGAAGATTGGACATTCGAAACGGCAGTCTTTTGAAAATTGTATGCAAAAACTATTGAAAGACAAGTCAATGACTAAAAATGGCTATAATTGTTAAAAAAACGCTTCAAAGATTGTCGAAGACCAAAAAGACTGTTTAGAGACGAAAAAATTTCATCTCGGGAATATACTAATGTCTAATAATTTGAATCTCTTGTTCAATTTTCTAGGTTATGTAGACTTTTTGTATTCACCTCCATGATATCTTCAATTTGAGTGTAAAACCGACTTAATCAGTTGAAGAGTTGTGACATTTTATTTTTTTTTTGCGTGATAGATTCGAATCCAATACTTCTGTAAAAGAAATTTCCAACTATTCAAAAAGACAAAACATACATGGTGTGTAATATAAAAGTAGTTACAAATGATTTTCAAGTTGTACACATTTCGATATACATCATCGATACTCATCATAGTGGTAAGCTCATTATCACTTCAGATACTTACAATTGGCACAAAACGTACAGCTCCCAAATAAACGTCAAACAAATAAATAAAACTTTGTTGATTTGGATTGAATCATTTGAATAGTAAATTAATTCATCGATAATGGGCTTGAAAAACGTGATTTGTTAAAAAGTTAATTTTTTATATTGAGAAAAAAGACGGATTTGTTCAATTATACTTGGGCAGAGTCACTAACTAGAACATTTACTTCAATTATAATAATAATCTAGAATTGAATTAATTTTTTTACCCAAGTTCAGTAGCAAAATAAAAACATCAAATTTAAAATATACATTACCAGTTTAAAATATGTAAATGTATTTTTTAAAAATCTTTTCTAAATTTTCATTTTTATCTTTGAATAAAATGTAATTTATATTTTTTAAAATATCCAGTTATTGACTTTATCAATTTACATAAATTATATGTATAATTTAATTAATAAAGAATTAAATAATTAATGGAAATTGAGGTTGACCTATTGACAAGGGTTACAAGGAAGCCGTGGGTTTGTCGACGAATAGTAGGTTTGACCCGATGTTAGCTTGACGCTAATCCTAGATACGGTATTGGGAATTGTACACATCCATGCACTTCAGCATCTCCCTGTATGTTAATTCAAGCCAGGACATTCTGCCACTCCGGTACATTTCTACAAAGCAGATGTATTTTCAATTGGAACATATTAATACATGACATACATTTGTTCTTTACTATCATAAACTTCATTTCATTCACATCACTAAAATATTAATTATGACTTTATTAAGTTCATTCAGGTAGAAAAGATGCATGCACGATATAAAAATAATAAAAAAATGAATTACTATGAATATACTTTAATAAAATATAAAAAATAAACGATTCTATGTACGAAAAATAGATTGAACATGATAATAAAAAAATATTTATATATAGATAAATGTTCATATGACAGAAAAAAATATAGACGTTCTTCGATTCATTTAAAAATGAAACTAGTCTGTATTCAATTTCTCGGGTCAATAGAACCGGAAACTCGTGCAATTCACATCCAAATGACACTTGGCTTTCGTCTAATAAATTTTATTATTATTATTTTATTATTTTTATATAAAAATTTGATAGATTGATGGAAAAAAAAAATAAAAAATAAAAGAAATATTGTTTTCGTGAATTATCACTTATAAAAAAGTACAGAGAAAAAAAAATTTAGTGATGAAGAACTGAATTTGAAAACCAAAATGTCAGAGTGTGAGTGTACAGAGTATACACATTGTGTTTATGTGAATGTGTCAAAATCTGTTATATAAATTGAGATCTCGAAATGTAAAATATTGTCACATTTTCACCTAGGCTATTCATGCATTTATTCACACACATGCAGCAACAATTTACACATATAACTTATATAAAAAATGTTCTATGCACATGTTGACCAAATTATTTATGCTTGTCCCATTTTTTATTTGCAGATTTTTTTTTTTTTACTTAAAAAAAAATAATGTTAATAAAAATAATAATTGTTTTTTAGAAATTATTTGTTTGTAATAAGAATTAAAATAAATAAATAAATCTGCGTGATATATTTATGATGTTTAACATTAGTTTTAAAAAAGCTCAAGGCTAAAAATAAACTTTGATTGGTGAATTTGTGCCAGTTTTTTAAATCTAACTTTATCATTTTTATAAATTGGTTTGTTCTGAATTTTTTATTGTATAATTACATTGTTTTTTAGGATTTTAATGAATTTTTTGTTCGTTATAAACGCTTGATTAAAAAAAATTGGCAATATTGTTTCTGAATTTGTATTAAGTATTCAAGTACTTTGGATTAGTTTTTTTTTTTTTAATTTATCGACTGAGTTTACGAGCTCAAGAACGTAGAAAATTAATTATTAAAAGCTGTATATGAAAGTTTAATTACCGGTGTTGGCAGGTAACTTTTATTTTTTATTTGAAATTATTTTTAAATAATGCAAAATAAGAAGACTAAAAAATTTTCAAATTATTATAATGTTTTAAAAAATATTTTAAATGCTTATAAATTATAATCTAATCACTAAAATCCTTAAGCTAATATAAATTACAAATAAACCTTTTGGTTTTAAATAATACTAATTTATACGTCTGACGAAAAATTGAGTTGTTCTACTCGCTACAGTAAAAACTTTGATAACTTGAGAACAAAAAAATTATTGTTTTTCAAAACTGAATCGTTTCACATCAAAAATATTTGAATAATATTTGCAAGTTTATAGCCAGCTCCTTAAAAATCAAAGTGATCAAGTACTTTACAGATTAACCAATTAATTTTTTAAAAAATAAAAGAAATAAGGAGACGATAAATAGACGTAATTCATAAAAAGAATAGTTATAAACTAACTGATCATTACTCTAACATTATCCCTTCATAAAACTCCAATAACATTTATATTTTTTACCCTGCGTATATATGTTACTTGTTTTTCTCGACTCATCATATTCTGATTATTTTTATTATTTTCATGTACAATAAAAAAATAAATAAACAAATCGTCATAATGTAAACATTAATTTCAGAAAAATTCTTCAGGCTATACACATGAGTGTCAGTAATCTTGTTGCATCATATATCAACTTTATGATTAATTTATGAATGAACAAACCATAAAAGAATAAACAAAAAAAAAAATAGAAAATATTATTTTTTCATCTGTATATATTTTTATGTGGGAATTATTTATACGATATACAAAAACGTATGATGAAAAAGTATGTAATAACGATGAGTTATATACTTCCAATGAATACGCATTTTTTTATTTATTTATTCGTTTTTTATTCATTTTTTTTCCCTTCGATATTGGCGGAAGTTGGGCACATTGCTATTGAGAATATTACGCACCCTCTAGGCAAAACCACCCACACTCACGCAATCCAATTGTTTCGATATTAAAACTACATCAAACTACATTGAGAATTTCCCCTTCAAAGTACTTTTCACTAAAAGTGATATAATGCACTATTTGATAAATTACATATATTTTTTTTTTCCATGATCACTTCCGCACATTTGTACTCTCTCTTCATCATTTATTTTTCCACTTTTTTTCCTCCGTTTATTCTCAATTTTTTTTCACCGTTTTAACAGTACATTTATGTATAGTTTTTAAAAAAAATTTTAAAAGGTTTTTTTTCCAGCTTTTGTTGGATGAATTTACCTCTAATTGCGCACATTTTACAGAAATAATTTTTGGATGTTGCGAAAATTACTTACATGAGTCATTTAAAATTGTTCGTCTTAAAAAAATATCATTTTTGTTGTTATTTTTTAGCTAAAAAAAAAAAGTGGTATAAAAAATTATGAGGGAGGTTTCCGCTTTGGTTAAGTTTGTTGGCAAAAGTGAGGTCAAAATTTTTTTGTATATATACAAAAAGTCGAATCTATATATTTTATTTTTTTATTTTTATGAAAATGAAAAGAAAAAAATGAACTCTATGCGCAATCACAATTCTCCAATTTCGTTTAGTTCACTGGCAACACTGGAAAGGATAAGAATTTTAGTTCGAAATGTCGGAGATAAATTGTACTTGGCAAGCAATGTCGCGCTTGGATATATCGGGGGTTATGTATTATCTTTTTGGCAGTATGAATTTATGGTGTATACGCTGTCCGCATTCAATTTTTTAGATCACTTTATTTTACATATATATATTTATATATTTGTAACAATAATAAAAATATATAAATATAAATAGATTTTTAAATAATAATATTTTTAATGGAATATTAAAATTATTATAACAAATGAAATTAATTAATTTTTAATGAAACTTTATTCCTTCATGGTATGGAAATTTAATATCAATTTTAAATTATAATTTGTCTTTTGTTTTTATTTTTTTGTTGTGAAAAAAAAAAAATGATTACCAACTTATTATAGTGTGCAATAAAATATGATATTTATCATGAAAATGCATTCATAAATTGCAAGTTTTTGATGGTAATAAAACCGAAGAAATAAGAATAGAAGAAAAAGTTTTTCTATTTATGATGAAATATAATTTTTCTGCTACCCATTTGTCTTCAGTTATTTTATCCTGTTTCACAATTTTTTTTTTTTCTTTTATTTCGTGGTATTTTTTTTTTTTTATTTCTTTGCTAGAAATTTTTTTTTCTTACCAAGATTAGGATAGATTGTTACCCAGTAAGCTGCATCTTGTTTTTGGATGAAAAATTTATAATGATGTATATTTTTTTTTCAAGATAAAACGACAAGTTTGCAGAGTCTGATTATCTGAAGTGTTGTTTTCAATTTAAACTACAAATTTCATGAAATTTATGTAAACCTTCCAGCTTATATTTTTTTTTTCTTCATTTTTATCTATTTTTCATTTTCTATTAGTCTGTGGAAATAATGTAAGGTGCAATGTGTGTTTTCTTTTTTCGTAAATTTATTTGTATATTCATGAAAAAAAAAATACTTTGTTATTCAATATAAATCAATTTTTTATATTTATTTATTTATACTTTCGTATTGTTATACTAACAATCTGAATATTTTTTGCTTTTTAATTTATTACAGAAAGAGAGACTAAAGAGTTAAAAAGTCTTGAGTTATACACATTAACCAGAGCTTTTTCCATCAGCTTTCGATTGATAATATTATCAAGTTTCTCGATCAAAATTTTAAAACGAATACTTTGATAAAATCAAAACTCCATTTGCGTATTATTTAAATGAAAAATGAACAAACGGGATAAACGATAGCAAAAAAAAAAAAAACGCAAGTAAAATTTTATAAGTACAGTTGGTTTCCCCTGACAAGAACTAACTTTCAAGAGGGTAGAGAGAAAATGAAAAATAAAATGAGATTTTTTTTTGTTACATACTAATGTGTATTTATATTTGTACAGATATTTTTTTTCTTCTTTTTCTATTGACGGAATTATAAAATTTTATTGAACTTTATTTATTTAATCTCTAAAAAGCTCGGTCTGGTTTTAATTTCATTTACTATATATATTTTTCACTCTTTTCTTTTTGTTTTTTAATTCATTTTCATTTTATGTTTTAGACTTTTATCTATATCCATATATTTTTTTTTTTTTCAAACTCAACTTACGACCTGGACCAGATGAATTGTCTTTGGCAGTGTCGGGGCATTAAAGTGCCTCCGGGTATTAATTTATCCTTCCTGAATGTGAGAAAAAGTAAAATTAAAAAATAAAAATCACGTATAAAAGAAAAACTGGAGTGGACGATTTTTACTCTGAACGGATGACCCAATATACCTCAAAAAAAATAGAATTCAATCATAAAATATACATATCAAAAAAAGGAAATAAAGAAAATTCATTAAATCATATCCAGAAGTTAATATTTCATTTTTTCGGAAATGAATTTTTCATAATAATAATTTATGTATCCTTAATTTCAGACTCACACTTAGTTTTTTTTGTTTCCCGTATTTCATCTATAAACATGATATATTTATTTTCAGTTATATTAGACTTGGTAGAATCTTGCTTTTTAAAAAAAAAATTCAGCACTTTATTGTAAAGAGTCTTCATGCAAAGTCAAATACTCTAAATCTAAGTTGAAAATTTTTGATTTTTAAGACATTTTCTACGGGAAAAAAAAATACTCGGAAGAAATTTATTCTCATGTTCGAAGGGTAATCCATTTACATTTAGGAAATCAAAACTTATGCGTAAATTATAAATAATATCGGTAAGTTAATATAGTATACCAATAATTTTTTTTTCATGTTTATCAGGCGAGTGATTAGTGTGTTATTTTTAAATTTTAATAATATTAAGTATGAAAACACGTATATTTTTAACTTGTACAATCCAAAATGAAAATTTTGTATTTAAGAATTTTTTTCCTTGAATTCAGAGGAATATTTTAAGATTTGAATTTATATTAACTTATCGATAATATTTATAATTTACGTATCATTTTTGAAATCTTTTTTGGATTATGTAATTACTATAATAGTTTTGATTCCCGTTTTTGAATGCTTATCATTTACAAAAAACCACATTTGGTCTGAAAGGAATGATAGGTCAAGTTAGTTGATTTTAACTTCTTAGCAAGAAATTTTTCGGCATTTCAGTGATTTCTATATTCGTTTGAATGTAAAATTATGTTTAGAAAATATTTACTGTATTAAATTATTGCTGTTTTTCCAAGTGAGTGGAGTTATTTAGTTTTATGGACATTTTCCTAAATCGAAGTGTTTCATTTGAATCAAAGGAAACTTCCATCAAAAAAAAATTTTTAACAGTGCATAACACGAACACGAAAAATTGATCGGACCAGTCTGAGTGTTTATATTTGTGTATATTGATTGATGAATAAAATTATTATAAAAGACAAAAAAAAGATAACGACACGTGGTGTTCCCAAGCGGTCACCCATCCAAGTACTAACCACGCTCAACGATGCTTGACTTCAGTGATCGGACGAGAACTGGT
>JAPYYR010003763.1:0-18020 GCA_030523065.1 Aphidius colemani | reverse complement strand
GAAGAATTTTCAAATAACACAGATGATACTGATGATGCTCCAAATCGTCGTTCATCAAGTGTAAGTAATTTTATTTGGAGAAAAAAAAAATTATTTAAACAGCTGTATTTTTATTGATAATCTATTTTGTTTTTTTTTTTTTTTTTAAATAAGCATTTGTCACCGGAGGCAAGTCCACTGAGCACTCGTTCATCACGTTATAGTCCCCGTGAAAGCGAAAGTGAACCAACACCAGCTTTGCCACGAAAAACATCAGGTGGTGATTCTTGCATATCATCACAAAGAATCAGAGACGCAATAACAAGAACCAGAAGAGAATCAAATAGCAGCACGAGATATGAGAGTAGCGGTAGTGAAAGCATAAGGTAAAAATTAATTGATCAATTTTATATATCAAGATGATTAATATTTATTTAATTGATTAAATATATTTAATTTTTTATTTATCAAGATTCAGTGAATCTGGATTACATAATTATGTTGATCTAGCAAGAAAAGTAAGATTATTTGGTAATTATTATTGTACTGGTGCATCAATTGATGAGTCAATTCAACGTGATAGTGCAACAACAAGTGCTGGTGAAGATGAACCACATGATGATTGTTTATCACGTGATTCTGGAAGACTAAATGGCATTAGTAATCAAGGAAGAACAATTATACGAAGACGTAGACAATTTGACTCACAAGGTATTTATTTTATTTATTTTATGTTTTTGTATTAGTAGAAAATTATTTTTTCATTTTCTGTATTGTTTTATAACGTCAATTCATACCTCGTTCAACTTGCGATAACAATTTATGTTATTATATTTATTTCATCGCTGATAAATAAATTTTTTTTTTTATCGTTTATATTTTAATTAATAATAAAATTTTCTTTGTATAAATAATTAAAAACAAAAATGGATTTATGGAGATTTTTTGAAATTTTAAGTACAGTTATATTTGCTTTTTATTTTTTAATTTTTTATGTTGGTTTTTGTGTGTTTATGTACTTATGGTGGGCATCAAGTTATTAACAATTAAATATAAAATAAAAAAAATAATAATAATGTTGTTAATAAAGTAATAAACAAACAAGTGCCATAAAATATTTAAATTAAAAATAAAAAAAAAAGTAGAAAAGCAGATAATAATAATACATAACAACGGGCAATGTGTTTCACTTGAAAACCCACCCACCTGCGAATAATAAAACGGGTGTCGCAAAACAACATTATTCATCAGCAATTAAATGACGAAAAAAAAAAAGAAAAAATTATATTTAAATGTAAATGAAGCGGAAATTCAAGTGAGAATAGAAGCATGAATAACTGAATATTTTTTGGGGGTTTTTTTTTTAAATAAAAATGATATTTGTAAGTATGATGATGAAGATGGTGGTGGTATAATGTGGTTGAGGTCACTGTGTATGTCGGATGTTTCGTCCGAATGAACTCGTGCACCGGGCAAGACGATGATACTAGCATAGTGTCCGTCTGGTTGTTACGGCTTGCGAGCATACACATAGCTACCTAACAACACAAATGTTTCAACCTGCCAGTTGGACAACAGTCTGCCTCAGTTTCAGGTGTGGCATTATAATTTTATTCTTGTTTCAGCCATTGATAAAACATTGAGGCCAATCAATTAATTTTATTTGTATTTTTTATTAATTTTTTGTTTATCTTAAAATTAAAATTTTATTGCCAATTATATTTTACAGCTGGAACTAGAAGACGTGGTAGATCACATGCAAGAACTTGTTGTAGTGAAGATTTACAAAATTTACAATCAACACGTCATAATAGCCAAATACAAGAGACACCAAATCCAGATTATCGACGTCTTGTATTTATAAGTTCAGACTCATCATCTGGAAGAGAAGAGGATGATGCTGATAGTAGTTGTTCAGGTTCGTCATACTTGAATGGTCTTCCAAGAAATGCTCAAGGACTTGAAGATTGTGATTGGGATTATTTTGAAAGTGGAACATTACCATTACCAACGAATTTAACAGATAATATAAATAACACTGATAATTATTCAAAATTATCACAAAATGATTTAAGCTGTTGTCCTGGTCGTGGATCAGTTGCTTGTGTAGTAAGTTTTATCATAACATAATATACAGACCACCATCCCTATATGTAATATTTTTTTCTGATAAATAAATAAATAAATAAATTTAAAGGCTTGTGGTGGATCACCAGGAGGAAAAGTACTTCCCGTACCTGTTCCAATACCAGTTTATATGCCAATACCAGTACCTGTGCCAGCCTCTCTTTGGAACGTTGATTTTGCTGCTGTTGCTAATTCAATGATAACCGGAAATACAACGCCTGAAGGAACACTTCGTTTACGTGGTGATCCAACAGCTCCATGGTTTTCATGGCATCCAAGATTTAATCAACAATTACAAAGTGCAATACAACATGATAATAATAAAAATGTACCAACATTTGATTCATCATTATTTACATTTAAACCAAATGAACAATCATCAATTGATAATAATCATTTAAAATCATATGATATTATTACTAATGATGACGACAAAAATAATGAAACAAAAATTCAAGGTACAAATATTGCAACAAATAATACACAAATAAATAATGTAAATATGAAAAATGATGAATTGGCAATTTGTATGAATGAGGAAAATAGAACAATGTCCTCGAATGATGAATCAGTTGAAGTTAAAAAAATATCTACAACTTGTTTGTCACGTAGTAATTCTAATAGTTCATCTGGTAGATCATCAGCCGACAGTAGTGACCTAGATGATAAAAATTCCTATCATTTTTCACGTGTATTTGTTGTTAATGATGACTCTTATAATAGTGATCCTGATGTTGTTGATGCAGAAAAAATTTCCAATGAAATTGCAACTTCAGAAAATATTGATGATGAAAATAATGGAATAACACTTAAACATATAATATCATTGTCTGATGATGAACCACCAATATTTAATAATAATAATAATAATGGCAATAATCAGCTGAGTGATGAAGATGATGATTCCGAAACATCATCTGATGAATCTCATGAATTAATTGATAATAATATCTCAATTGAATCAAATTTAACTGATTCAATTGAAAATAATAATGATAATACTAATAGCCATGTACAGTTACGTTCAATTCGTCGTATTAATCCAGAAACAGGTCTTGCTAATCAGACTAATGAGCATTATGTATTAAATGTACAAGAAATTGGTGCTGATATAAAATCATGGGATTCAAATGTTACGCCTGATTCACTTGAAATTATTGATGCAAATAAAATTTATAATGTGATAAATAATGATAATCAATTAAAAAATAATTATAAAGAAAAATTAACATTATCAAATATTAATGATGATGATAATAAACATAAAATTGATTTCAAATTAAATACAAGTACGGAAAGTTGTAGTGAAATAAATACAACAGGAAATGAATTAAGTAGTAATGAATTACATGAATATGAAGAATAATAATAATAATAGTAATAGTAAATGTGAATCAACAGATAATATTCACAAACAAACACCAATGCCAAAGGAAAAAAGTAATTTTCATAAATTGGAAAAAATCAATAGCATTAAAAAAAATAATAATGTCAAATGTTTATTAAATATTGATAAATCTATTGAATCAAATTATAATGATAATGTTGATGTTGATGATGAAAAAGAAACAATAAAAACAAATAATAATGACAAAGTAATAATGCAAAGTTTGAATGTACACGACAAAGAAAAGGATAACATTGGATTAGTAAAAGGTGAGAAATCGGATAGTGTTGGACAGGTGGGAGATAGCGAGGACATATTTACAAATGGCGGTAATGGAAAAGGTAGTAGTAATAGTGGGGAAATATTGGAAACGTCACGATTTCACTCAGTTGAGCGATGTCCGCCCACTTGTAAAGAGAATGGATTCAACAACAACAACTGGATCATTATTGTCAAGTAAACAAACAAAATCAATACAAAATTATTCACATATTAATAAATACAAAAGCCTTGTGATGATAACACAAGGAGCATATCAGCCAGTTAGTGTTGTGACGAGTGATACAACAACACTACTTGAGCCAGATGAAACAAAAACGCCTCAAGGCTTAGCCGGTTATTACCATCTGACATTAGAAACTGTTACTGATAAACCACGTAATGGACAACCACCAAGAAGACCATTGATGATTAAAAGATCAACACCTCCACCATCTACATACAACAACAACAACAACAGTGTGTGAAAAATCTCAAGCATTGTTTAATAAATACAAGTGTCGTTCAAAATAATAATAATAATAATAATAATAATAATAATGAGCAAATAGTTGATGCTGGTAACATAAATAATATTAACAATAAAAAAGATGATATTGTTATACTTGAAGAGGGTTTAGCTGATGATGACTCGTGGGTTGAGGAGGTATCACATGATGAAGATGAACAAAGTGCAACAGCAACTGAAGAAAGTTCAGAGGATGAAATTCATAATATCGGTGGTGATCGTGAAGAAGAATTACGTGGTTATCATCGTCAATCAATTGATTTTACACTCCATACAATTGTTGAAGAATCATGTGAAGAAAGTGAAGCTGAACCAAGTATTGATTCAAATGGTTTAAGAAGAATAAAACAAAGACCACCATCAACATCAGATTTAGAAAAATATTTTTTCTTTGGTCTTGGTGGTGATGGTAATTTAACTGGTATTAATAGTAATTCTTTATCACATGAAATTGATAGTTTATCTGAAACATCATCAATATATTCAGAGGGTCTTGAGTCACTTAATCAAGATGATTTAACAAAAGATAAAAGTTCAAATGATTTTGCAAATTCATCGAGATTAGAAAAATATTTTTTATCAGAATTTTTAGGTTTCGATCAAGATAGAAGAGATTCTGATGGTTCAGTTGGTAGTGATTCAGAGGGTAGACCAAGTCCAGAAGCACAAAGAAGAAAAAGGCTTGTTCGTGCACGTGGCACTGGTAGATCACACAGTTCATCACTTGATAATCTTCTTTCATTATCTCAAACTTCACAAAATAATTTAAGTTCACAAAATTCATTACAAGATTTAAGTATTCAAGATACCCAAGATACACAAACTGAAGGTTCATCAACTGAAACTGATGGTGCTGATGATGGACAAACAGCTGTATTTTGTGGTACTGATGGACAATTTGATACTGTTAAAAGAAAAAAGAAAAAATCAAGAAATTTAGGTACCCAAAGTCCACGTTTTGTTGAAGATAAAAATAAAAGCACAGATGGTGAATTAAATTTTACAAAATCATCTGAAACAATTAATGATAATGAACAAATTAATTCTAATGATGAACATGACGTCGATGATGATAATGACGATAGAACTAAAACACCACAACCAGAATTAATAACATCACCATTATCTACATCATCGTCGTCATCGACATCAGCAGCAGTATTGTCATCTTCATCATTATCAGGATCAACAGGTGATACTGCCACAAATTCCAGTAATTTTAGTGATACACGTGTTAAACAACAATCACGAGATTCTGGTTTTGTTGGTAGTTGTGATGATTTACTTCAAAATAATCAAAAATCATTGAATGAACAAAAATTAGATGTCATTAAAGATCATAATTCAATTAAAAATGAAATAAATAATAAAAAAATTGATTTTTCAAATAAAAATAATAATAATCCATTGACAAATCCATCATTGTCTAGAAAAGATAGTTTTAATAATTGGTCAAGTGATGAGGAAACAAATTTAATGATGTCTAAAATGCGTCAATTTTTTAAGACAATGGTTGCAAATACAAATGGACAATTAATAAATCCATCATCAACGGTGACATCAACAGCAACAACAACAACAACAACGACATCATCAACAGTAAATAATTCAAGTGGTCCATCACCAGTACCAAGTCCCCGTTTATCATCGTATACTTCAGTCAAATCAAAAATCCATCAGCATAATCGTAAAAAACCACCACAGTTAGTATATTTTGAAAATGAATTAACGAGACTAATGAAAACCGTGCCAGGTATACGTGATGAACAAGTACGTGAAATTGTTGAATATCTTAGTTCTGAGGATACTTGGTCTGATTCATATGACAGTTCAGATTATACAAGCTCCGATTTAGAGGGTGCTGGTGGTAGACGTTCAGCTTTACAAGAACAAATATCACAAAGTTGTCAACAAATAATTAATAAATTTGATATTAATTCATCAACATTATTAAGACAAGAAAAAGAATTAAATAATACAACAAAAATACAACCAAGTGTTGGACGTGATACAGCGTTTGTTTATCAAAAACTTGTACAAAGTTTTACTAAAATTTCTGGTGATAATAATAATATTAGTTCAGATACAAATAATACAGCAACACCACACAGTAGTCCACCACTTATTGCTAAAGTTATGCATCATATTGGTAGTAGATTAGTTGCATTGATGCATGAAGTTTCTGAGGGTAATACTACTATTAATAATAATAGTAATAATAATAGTAATAGCAGTCATCACTACCATCATCATCATCATCATTGGCGTAGACATTCACAACAACATCATCATCATCGTACACCATCATCAGCATCAACAACTGAGGATGATGATACATCTGATTCAACAACAACATCATCAATAACAAATCAATATCAATTACCAAGATCAAAATCACATGATCCATTATTATTAATAAATGGACAGCCAGCTGTTAATAATGTACAAGAAGGTGAAGAACGTGAAGCAAGTGACTATGAAAGATTTTCATGGCGTGGTAGTTTTGAATCAGCATTAATGGCTGCTGATTCACGTACAAAATTATTAGCATGTTCTGGTGATGTTAATGCAAATTCAAGTGTTAATGCATTAGCAATGGCTGCTAAAAGACGTAGTGCTGGGGATTTATTATTTAATCAAAAAACATTTTCACGTGAACAATTAGATAGAGTTAAAAGTTGTGGTTCAATTGGTGGTGGTAGTGGTATTAAAAATAGTAGTAACAATAATAATAGAGGTGTTGGTGGTAATATTAATTGTAGTAATAATAGTACTGGTAATATTGTTGGTGGTTCAATTGAAGATAAAATATGGAATAATAGAAGAAGATCATCAGTACCAGATACAAATACAAGAAGTGAATCTGGTGCATCAGCTGATGATGATGGTGATGATTCTGACGATGAATTGGAATATAATCAAGATCCAAGAGCAACAACATTACCCAGAGGAATTCAAACAACAACATCAACAAATGTTGCAACAAATTCATTACCAAGATTACCAGCTTCAGCATCATCTGGTGCTGCAATGGTGAATAATTCATCAATGCATAAAGCACATAGTATGTACCATTTTCTTCCTCAACATACAAATGTTAAATCGGCAAGATATAGACCACCTGGCTTTGCTAGAAATAGTCTCAGTAATAATTCCAATAATGCCAATAATAACATTGGACCAAAAAGAGCATTTAGTGCACCTGGATTACAAATTGCATCGCAAATTAATACTGGAAAACGAGAGTCTTCGAGGACACGAAGGCAACAGGCCATGACCCTTACTCCTGGTAATTTTTTTTTATTATTCTTTATTTTTTTCCATCATTACAAACTTGAATTTTTCACTCTGATTCAGACGTTTCTTTTGTCTGTTTTTTTTTTTAGTATTTTTCTTTTAAATCGTGTAATGATTATATTTTAATTTTATTTTTTTTTACATTGATGCTATTAAAATTGATGAGAATTTTATCCAAAATAATAATAATAATAATTTATGAACAAAAAAAGAAGATAATTAACTCATATTATTGTGTGTGTTTTTTTTTGTTCGCACAGTCTTTCTTTTTTAAAAAGTTGAGAGTGTTTTATAATGTTTAAATAGAGGCAGCAATCATAACAATAATTGATAGCACGTGTTCATCAGTACGAGACAACAGTAACACTGTAAATAAAATATTTATCTACCAATTGGGTATACTGGTAGTAGCAACTGCAACGGTAGCAAATTCACTCGAGCATATCCATTTGTGTTTCTCTTGGAATGCATGCCAAACTCTTTTTTTCTTATTAAAAGAAAAAAAAGAAAAAAAAATGAAAATAACAAAAAAGAAACAAGAAACGGTACAAACCATAAACCGTTTGGTCCCTTTAATAAATTTTCATCGTCGTGTCTATGAAGAGAAAAAAAAAAAAAAAAAAAAAACTTGATTTAAAATAAAAAATAAATAAAAAGTTGATATTTATTTTTGCAGATGATGGAAGTAGTTTATCAGAAGCGTGCAGTACACCGATAATAGGTGTTAGCCCGAGGCCGAATTCAGCTCGAGCAGCCATGGATATCGATGACATGGAACGTAGTAGTAGTAGTGGTGGTGGTGGACTACATCCGGGACATAATCTCAACACTCGTGCCTCATTATCAAGTCTTGGCGTAAGTTATTTTTCCCATCGAAAAATTAATACAAGTAGCAGTTGTTTAAAATGAATATTGAATTTGACTATTACAAATATTACAGGCAAGATCAGACTCAATGGCATCAGTTTACAGCGGTGCTGGTGAAGGTAGATGGTGTGGTTCAGTTGCAGTACGTGGTGAAGTTGAATTTTCACTTCAATATGATTATAAAAATTTAAGTTTCGAGGTACACGTTAGTCAATGCAAAGATTTAGCACCAGTTGATATTAAACGTAATCGTTCTGATCCATATGTCAAAGTATATCTTCTACCAGATAAATCAAAAGCTGGTAAACGTAAAACAAGAGTTAAAAAACATACATTAAATCCAGTTTTTGATGAAACATTAAAATTCCAAATGAATTTAAATGGTTTAGAAACAAGAACACTTTGGTTGACAGTATGGCATTCAGATATGTTTGGACGTAATGATTTTTTGGGTGAAGTTAGAATGCCATTGGAAAATAAAATATTTGATGATCCATCACCAAAATGGTATCAATTACAAGAAAGAACAGAACCATTTGATGATCCAATATCACAAAAAGGTGAAGTTATTGTTGGTCTTAAATTTGTACCACCAGATCCAACACAATTAGAACGTGATGGTTTATTATCATCGAAAAATAAAAAAAATTATCATCGTGGTTCACTTCATGTACTTGTTAAGGAGGCTAGAAATTTGCAAACAAGAATTAAAAGTTCTGGCACATGTGATCCATTTTGTAAGAGTTATTTACTACCAGATAAAGGACGTGCTGGTAAACAAAAAACAAATGTTGTCAGACGTTCTGGTGGTTCACCAGTTTGGGGACATACATTTATTTACAAAGATGTTAGTATTCAAGAGCTCGCTGAACGTGGCTTGGAATTAACTGTTTGGGATCATGATCGCATTGGTAGTAATGAATTTTTAGGTGGTGTTCGTTTTAATCTTGGAACAGGTATTTAATTTTTAACTTTTACTTTTATCATTTTTATTATTTTCCATTCACTCGTAAATTAAACGTTCTTATTTACTTCTTTTTTTTTTTATAAAGGTAAACATTATGGTAAATCAGTCGATTGGATGGATGCAACAGGTCGTGAACTATCACTCTGGCAAAATATGCTAGAAAGAACAAATTTCTGGGTCGAAGGAGCTGTAACACTTAGGCCAAATTTACACAATCATGGAAAAAATAGTTTTCCATGAATTAAAAATTTATTATTTTTCATTTTCAAATTGGCCAAAATTACTTAACACATACATCCGTCCTTACAAGTGGGAGAAAAAAAAATACGTGGACGGTTTTCTCACTCGAAATAAATGTGAGAACAACATGCTTCCATATTTATCAATTTTTATCATTCATTATTAATTCCGTTATTATTTTTTTGTATTGAAATTTATTTATGTGGGATGAAAAGTGAATTTTACTTTCACCAATTATTTACATATAAAGATGAAATATTTATCGTAGAATTTAAGAATCAAAGGACCATTAAAAAACGGTGTATTTGAGTAATTAAATACACTTGTTTTGAATAAAACATATTTAAATATTAATAGAAAAAATTATATATACATATACAAGTCCATTTATACAAAATTTTAAATATATATTATATTTATATATAAAAATTAATTTAATTATTAAATAATTTGATATATATTTATCAAACTGTGTACTTAAAAAGAAACACATTTTTGTGAATCAATAATAATATTATACTCTTGTAAAATTGAAGGAAAAAAATAAGGCTGACAAATTTCTACGTGATAGCTTTGAACAATTTGCAAATGGTAAATAAAATCTTTGTTTTTTATGTTTATGGCAATACAGGGTTCAAAAGAAAGTTGAAAATTGAATAAAAAAATAAACTGCCTGTAAATTTTATTTACAAATGAGCTATTTAAATAATATAATTAATAATCTCATTATAAAGTACTTAATAATTATAATTTTTACTCGAATTAAATAATAAAAATTGTAAACAAATTAATATATATAACTTAAAAAAATAAAGTGATAATTTTTATTGACTACAATAATTTTTGTGGGTTTTTATTTTAGATCATGGGTCGTAGGAATTTTGATTTAATTTGTTTAAACAAGATTATTGGGTAGAAAAAAAAATTATGGACTCATTAAACAATGTTGAATTGAAGTAAGTAAGTTTGTTTTTTTTTTTTTATTTTGATTTATTAAATAAAAAATCATATTTTAAACTTATCAAGAAATATAATATTAACAATAGTGTAATTATAAAAAAATCTAAATTACAATATTATTTATTTTTTTTTAGATTTCATGTTGACTCTGCGATTTTTACCTGGTCGACTTGAACCTTTAGCTCCTTTGCCACCTGTTGATTTTTTACCACCTGGTTTACCACTAGGTTTACCTCTACCACCGGGTTTACCTCTACCACCACGTCCACCAGGTTTGAATCTAGGTTTACCTTCATCATCACGTTCACCAGATTTACCTCTACCACCACGGTCATCACCAGATTTACCTCTACCACCACGTTCACCAGGTCTACCTGGT
The DNA here is from genome assembly GCA_030523065.1 of Aphidius colemani. NCBI lineage: Eukaryota > Metazoa > Arthropoda > Insecta > Hymenoptera > Braconidae > Aphidius > Aphidius colemani. Next base: position 7,030 of record JAPYYR010003763.1, on the reverse strand, counting down.
CTACCTGGTTTTCTGTACTCTGACATGTCAGCAGCAGATTCTCTTGTATTTAATTTCTGGCCACGTTTTTTACCACCAAAACCAAATTTAGAATCTCTCAGTTTTCTATTTTTTGATACAACTGGTTTTTTTTTATCTTCAAGAAAATCAAGATCTTTTCTCATTCCTTTTCTATATTTTTTAACTTCATCTAACATTTGTTTTTTATCAGCATGTTTTTTTAATGTTGCTTCAATTTGCATTTGTTTACCAACTTTACGTTGTTGTCTTAATTGACGTACTTTTTCTGATCTTTGTGCACCAGCTTGTTTTTTAGCTAAATTTTCACGTACTTTATGCATGTGTTCATCAGTTTTAACCATTTCAGCAAAATAATCATCTGGTCTTATTGTTGGTATTCCTAATTTTTTAATTCTTGCAATTGCTTCAACAACAGCTGCCTGTGCTTGACGATGGAATGTTGTTTCTCTTTTAAAATCATTCAATACTGGATCTTCACCAGGTTTATATTGTGGCAATTTTTTGTTGCCTTTGGCTTGCCTAGCACGTGCATCTTCTTGTGTCTGTAATTGCAGTGCCAATTCTGGTGCCATTGGTGCTGGAGGATTTATAATGTCTAAACGTTCAATCCATGGTAATGTCTGTCTGAATTCGATCAACTTTTTTTTCATTAAAGCCTGTAATTAATTTTTAATATTACATATTTATTGACACAGAGTTTATTAATTAAATGAATTCATCTTATCGTTAAATATACTTACAGTGTCATTTTTTTTGGGTATTACTTCTTGTTCATAAGCTGCATTTAGACCTGGTTTCAATAGACCAGCAGCAAATGCTTCTTGTAGCTGTAACATAATAATTGAGTAAAAAAACATATTGAGGTTACGTTTTTGTAAATTTATATAAATTTCGTGTTTTTTTTATTTAATTATAACTTACCTCTTCATCTGAAGAGTTTGACTCGTTGTCTGATTCAACGACTTTTTTTGATTTCTTTTTAGCAACTTTGACCATTTTTATTTATTTATTTATAACAAAAGTGAATAATAAGATAATACTTTGAGCAACTTGGAGCAACAACGTGGTTCTTGATGGTGTCAATGTGTATTCACTATGCATTCACTAATCACTATGTGTCGTGCTATGTGTTTAGCATTAACGTATTAATTTAACACAGTCACACACAACACCAATTTCGACTTTCGTGTAACTCAAAAAATTTATAAATAATAGATAACGCTAGCTGATGTTGCCAGCCATCAGCAGTGCTGCCAAGTAAAAGGTACTTTAAATTTAAAAAAAAAAAAAGCTGCAAAAACAAAAAAGAATTGCACTTACAAATAAATTAAAAAATAATGGTTTTATTTTTCGATTACACAAAAATAAATATTGTATTTAAAACATTTGTTGAAGTAATGAAAATATTTATTAACATAATTACGATTATCATCAACAACTTTAACAGTATTATAAATCAATTATTGTCATTTATAAGATGTTTCATATAAAAAAAAAAAAAAATGAATAAACAATTTTCAAAGATCATTATTTAAAATAAATCTATTTCCTTCTGAATTTTTACCAGAATATCTGTAACGACATTTTCCATATGCTCCTTTGTGATCATGCAAATTACGATTTGACGTTGGTAATGGTGAATAATTAACATCAATAATACCATCAATGTCATCAAAACTCATCATGTCATTTGGTTTATTTGACAATGAAGATGTTGCTAATTTAACTGTTCTTAAAAATTTACCGCGTGTCTTTGCATGATAAAATTCTTGTTTACTAATTGATCTAAAGTCAAGAAAACGAAGTGTATTTGGTAGTATAAATATAGCATAAAGTCTATAACGATTGTAGTCAGCCTCGTCGTTATTCATTGGATCCGTAAGCTGATCCGGGTAACCTGGATTTCCCAAGAGGCTCAAGTATGTCACGTTTGGACAGCACTCTTTTATTCGCTCCAGTGTTACATCAATATCTTTCACCTGTACTAGAACAACCATAATTATTATTATTATTAAATGATAAAAATAAAAAACAATTTAAAGATGAATTTATAGTTGAAGTAGACCTTGTTGTTGTTGATACTCAGTGTTTTTAATTTTGGCATTAATGGCAATGTACGAAGATCTCTTAGATTGTTATTATCTAAAACTAATTCCTCCAAGTGTTGATAATCTTTTAATGCTGATACTGATGACAATTCATTGTATGATAAATCCAAACTGACACAATCATATCCAACAACACCAACCAAACCTTGTGGAATTTTTTGAGCTTGTTGGCCTGTGTACCAAGCCTTTTTATGAAAAATAAATAAATTAAAATTAATTAATAATTACGTGTTTATTTTTGACAGTCAATGCACTTCTATTAAAATCGCGCTCTACAATTATCGCCATTTTGCAAATTAATAAAATACGTAAACAAGATAATCTGTCATCTTGAGGTTTATCATCAGGGTCAATAAATTGTGCATTATTTTTTTTATTTTGATAAATGTTTAATTGTTTTAATAATAAAGGGGTTATTGACTGTTGGCTCGTTGGTCTAGAGGTATGATTCTCGCTTAGGGTGCGAGAGGTCCCGGGTTCAAGTCCCGGACGAGCCCTTTTTTTTGTTCACTCATTATTTTATTTTTTTAATTATTAGAAAATAATTTTAATAATAGTACTTATTATTGTTTATAAATTAAATCTCTATAGATTTCTAATTTAAACATTTTCTATTTTAATTATAATTCAAATCATTTAATTTGAAATAATTTTAGTTTTGATTTCTCTCTGTTTTTTTTTTCCTTTTTATTTCGTCACACATGAACAAATACATAAATTGTTATTTATTTAAACAATAAATAAATAACAAAAATATATTTTTAATTTAAATCGTATAATATCAATAATTTATAAACACAAAAACTTGTTTCCTGTTTTTTTTTTTTATTTTTCAAGTGGATGAGTAATAACTAATAACATAAGTTTATTCAATATTATAAATTGACAACTTTCCATGGTCGTTTATCATCATTTTATTCTTTTTATTGTTAAAAAAAAAATAATAATAAATGAATGAGGTAAATGAGAATAAATATTCAGTCTGCGTAGTTTTTACTTAACTGATATTTACATTTGATGATTCACCATTACATCCACTTGCGCGCTTTATTATTGGTATCGGCATCTCTTTTATTTATCCATTGATAAAAAAAGAAAACAACAAAAAGTGTTTAGTACACTGGCACATATATTTTTTTTTTATGTATGGAAATGTGAATGTATACACACTGAGGTGCAACAACATGGCGCTGGTGACACATTTGAGTCAATTTGAGTAGAAGAGACTGTCAAATCGGCTTGGGATACGCCTAAGTTTTTTATATTTTGTTCTATTAACTTTTTAATCAAAAAAACAACAATAGTATGTCTTATGTAAGTAAATTATTCATCAAAATTTTAATATGAAATTCAATCATTCAAGCAATTATTATTCAACTAATTTCTTTTTTTTTTTTTTCCTTTACTTGTGAGCTCTTTCTTTTTTTTTATTCAGAAATACACTTGGTTTTTTTATCATTAAATTTTATTTATCAATAAATTAACATGATATGAATAAAGAAAAAAATTTATCATTCGTTTATCTTGAAATATTTGGTATTAAATTGTGTCAATCAACTGATATGCAGATCTTGGCTCATCAAGTTTAACGATAAATATTTATTCTTTTTTATTTATTTTGTTCTTTAAAATTGTATTTGTGATGATTTTTAATGACTCTTCAAGTCGTCATTTAAAATTTATTTTATTTTTATCCGTATCAATAATAAGGCTGTACATGTTTGGTTTTTTTTTTTTGGAGTGTTGGTAGATTAACATCAACGTATTTATTTTTTTCCAGACTTAAAAAGTGTTTATGGTTGATTAATTTATTTGACAATAAATAAATAAATAATGGAAGCTATTGTGGAATATAGTTATGTGGCTCATGAGCCAGATGAATTGACACTTAGAAAAGGTGATATTATTAAAGATGTAAAAGTTACAGCTGGTGGATGGTGGGAAGGAACATTGAGAGATAAACGTGGCATGTTTCCTGATAATTTTGTAAAGGTTTGTCATAGATTAGCTATAAATAACTCGTAGAAAATTAAATATATTAATGATTAAATGTTTAAAGGTAATTGAACCATCACCAAACAGTCATTCAAGTAAAAATGAAGCTAAAATTAATAATGGAACAATTAAAAAAGATGAAAATTTAATGAGAAATGGTGGTTCATCTGGTAGAAAATATTGTAAAGTATTATTTAATTATGATCCATGTAATGAAGATGAATTGGAATTAATGCCACAAGATACAATTGAATTTTTGGAAGAAGTTGAAGAAGGTTGGTGGCGAGGAAGATTACATGGACGTATTGGTGTATTTCCATCAAATTTTGTAACATCACCAAGTCCAGAAGAAGCTGAAAGACCAAGTGGTAGTATTGAAAGAACAACTAAAGAATTATGTTATGTATTATTTTCATATGAAGCACTCAATGAAGATGAATTAACAATAAATGAAGGTGAAATTGTAACAATAATATCACGTAATGTTGCTGATAAGGTAAGCATTAAATTAAAACTTAAATTAATTTATATTATCAAATAATAAATATAAATTTTTAGGGTTGGTGGAAAGGTGAAATACATGGTAAAGTTGGTTTATTTCCTGATAACTTTGTTAAATTAGTTGAGGTTAATCAAGATAATAATGAAACGGTTCAATCACTATCAAAATCAAGTTCCATAAAAAATCATTCAGCTGATAAAAAAAGTGAAAAAGCACATGCTAGAAAAAGACTTGATTTACGTAGTGGATTATCAAGTATTGATAATATGTCATCAAGAAAAATATCAGATTCAACAATGTCATCATCATCATCATCTTTGTCATCAACATCAACATTAGCAATGACATCATCACGCGTAATGATGCAAAGTGATTTAAAATCATCGACAACTACAAGCTCAAAAAAAAGAAATGATAATTTATTACCTGAGACTGTTGACAGTCTTACTGAAAGTTGTATTAATGAAGAACTAGATGGTATTGAACGTGGTGAAGGTGCACCATTATCACATCTAACAGCATCACGTGCTAAAGCACCACGTAGACGTTTACCATCAAGTCAACATGTAAGAGGACAAACAACATCAACTAATACCTTATCATTAACAAATTCAACTGAATCAATTATTGATAATAATTTAACAAATGGTTCAGTTGATACTGTTGATCAAATACGTGCTACTAATGATGATAATGATAATGATGGTGATAACAATAATAGTAATAGTAATAATAATAGTAATGATAATTCAATTAGTAAAACACGTAGAAAAGCAGCACCATGGATGGCAGAACTTAAAATGAATCAAATGGAAAAACGTAAAAGTGGAATCAATGATAATAATAAAATTGATAAACCTGATAATGTTGTTAAAAAAGAAAGAAGCAATCCACGACCACCATTACCAGAATTACCACCAAAATTAATTGATGATGATCATAATAGTGTTGTTGCAACTGTTGAATTAAGACAAAAAAATAAAGATAATGAATTTAATAGTAAAACAGAGTCAAGTCATGTCTCACCAACAATGACATCAGTTACAATGCCAAGTGGAACAACACCAACCTATGTTCCATATAAACTTTTTAGTCAGTTGTTAGATAGAGTATGTCTTTTATTATTATTATTTTGAATATAATAATATCGTCAAGTATTATATAACTTTTTTTTTTATTTGTTTCTTTTGTTCATTAGGTGGTGGCTCTGGAACAAAAACATACTGTGTTACAACAAACAGTCGCACAATTAACTGAACAACTTGGTGCATCATCTGGTGCCAAAAAACTTTAATCGTTAACAAAAAAAAAAGAAACAATTATTCTGTGAGTATTTTCGCTGTGCATTCCAAGCAATTTACAATTTTTTTCTATATTTTAATTCTACAATTTAAAATAGAAATCTAGTTGATTTATTATTTTTTTTTTTTCATTTATACTAATGATCATCACGTACATATATGAATATATATTTTTTTTATATGTCCTCGCGCCAAATTAATTGATAATAATTTTTAAAAAATTATTATTATTGTTATTATTTACAAAACAAAAAAAGACAGTCCTAATTATTCATTCCAGCAGTATTTATAATTAACTTTTTTCTTTGTCTATTGAAAGCACAATGTTCTATGACAATGGAATTTTTTTCCATTGTTAGTTTTTGATTTTCTTTATTTTAAAAAAAATACTTTTGTATTTTTATTCGTACAAATGCAATCATGGTTGATTTAGCAAACTAAAAGAGAAAAAAAAACGTCCAATAATAGAATCATATTTGAGTACTTAATATAATTTTTTTATAATAATTTTCTTTTTTTTTTTTAAATAATAATAACTTAAAGATAAATTTATTAGTTTAATATTTTAAAATTTATAAATATTTTTCATCAGTTGATATTTATAATGGCCGAGGATTTAAAGACTGTACAATGTTATAATTCAATCAAGTTAAAACGAAGGAAAAATGAATAATATATATAATTAATAATAATAAAATAAAAAAAATAAAAAAGAGAATACCCAGCTAACCAGTTTCTTGTAATTTTCCGAAATTTACCAAAAATGCAAACAGGAAATAGCTGGGTAATAATATATTCGATAAAATAAAGCAGTTCCAAATAATGTATTTCCGCTTTTTTCAATGTTGCTTAAATTGGTGCTAAGGTACGAAACGTTGAAGAAAAAAAATAATAAGAGAAAATAAAAATGCATAATATATTTAATTCCATATTGAACCAAAAAAAAAAAAAATTTTACCTGAAAAAATTTACATATTCGAATCGATATATTATTGTGATTATATATAACTAACAATATTATTATTATTTTTATTAATTATTATAAAATAAGAATTATTAGAAAATTTATCAACAAAAATTCTACCAAGTTTTTTTTTTTTTTT
>JAPYYR010003757.1:0-13727 GCA_030523065.1 Aphidius colemani | reverse complement strand
AAAAAAAAAAAAAGCAAAAAAAAATATTTTCATTTATTTATATGTAATATTTATCACGGCCTGCCTGCTTCAGTTATTTCCTGAGTTTATTTTTTTTTTAAACCACAATAATATGTTATTATTTTACAACATTTATCGTAAATATTTTGATAAGTACCTGAGACACAAATAGCATCATTATGTTTTTATCAATCGAAAATTTTACAAAAAAATAATAATAATAATAAATATTTATTAATATTATTATTATTATTTAATTCAAACATTTATTGTCCTGAGTTATAAACAATAAATAAAAAAATATTGTTTATATTATTAAATGCAATAATCGATTGATTATTATAATCTGTTGATTGTTAGCTGATTGTGTTTTTTTTTCTTTTACATATTTTAAACTATTGCAATACTGTAATTGGTTATCTGTATTCGCATAATTATTATTGAACAAAGTGACTATTGCAGACTATATTACGTTGGTAAGACAAGATTGTATTTATAATTATTATTGGTTTTTTTTTATTTTACCCACTTTGTGCTTTTTATTTTATCTTATTATCTTTTTTGTTTATTATTTATGTCAGTAAAAAATATACTTTGTAAAAATCTGTGTATACATATACTTATATATACATACATGTATATATTCATTTATTCATTTTTATTTTTGTATATTGAAATAATCTTAAATAATAGAGAAACTTGACTTTGTCACTTCAGTGGATATCTGGCTCGTTTTACACTACTGTCATTTTTTATTTTCAATATTATTATTCTTATAATATAATTATAATAACTATTTTCAATAAAATCATTATCATACACCCATTCATTAATCATTTTAATTATATTTAAAACAAAATCAAAAATGTTATGCCCCTTGCCCCTCACTTTTTTTTTTTTTTTTTTGTAAAACTAGACGCTCTTATCTTTCTATGGCACAGAATAATTTTTTTTTCTCGTAGATTTCGAGTTGAGTATGTATTCAAAAAATTTTTGTACTCTAAAAGTTGATTTTATGCATTCATTTGCTTCAACTTTTTCCAATTATTTAGCGTTAATTATTATTTCTTATTTGCATTTTTTTTTAAATCGTTATAAAAATGCTAATAGAGAGCTTCAAGGCAAGAATTGGTATCTTTGTACCGCTTAGACCTGGATTTTTTAAAAAATTTTATCATTTGAAAATTCTTTAAACATTTATTTATTTATAGAATTCTGTAAGTACTGTACCCTGTCTGTGGATTTAACTTTATTTATTAATTTTTTTGATCGTACAACTAACACTGATTTTGTACTAATTTTAAATTTTAGATTTTTTTTAACTAATTTATTACTAATTGCAAAATCGTATACACTACAAAACCACATTTATTTATTCTCGTATACGTTTTCGTATGATTGATGAAAAAATTGAAAATAAAAACTGAAAGAAGGCATGAAAAATCGTCCACAGTCAGGGCGGAATTTTTTTTTTTGTGTCGAATTCTATACATAAATCTATCCTCAATTATAATAACAAGAAAAGAAAAAACGCTTTGCTTCTTTCAGTATGCTATATGATCTTATTTATATATAGCATATTTTTCCTTAAACTTTATATTTTACTAATTTAAATTCTCTTCAGATATTTTAATTTTTATCTCAATTGTCATTCTTCTATATATCGACATAATCTAAACTTAAACATCATTATTCATTCACGAGCTCATTTTTATAATTAATTATTAATTTTCAAAATTTTAATTGGAAAAAAAATTCATTTTCTTTTTAACAATATGCTTTTTTTTACGTATTAATCAAATAATTCATATAAATGCGAAACATAAAATTATTTTTAGAAATAGCAATATTACTATTATTATTTTTTTTTTCATTTTTTCGTTTTCATGACAAAATTATTCACGTTTATTATTTGAAATGTAATAATCAGTAATAGTTAAGTCAACAATTGATTTAATAAAAAAAAAATTGAAGCCAAAACAAAATTTAAGTAAGCATTGTAATAATCGTTTTTGATTGTCGTCAAACTGAATAATAAAAATTAAAAAAAAACTAAAAAACTATCATTAATAACATATGATCCAATGACATGAAAAAAAAATAAGAAATTATCATAACATTTGTTTTTTTTTTTTTTTTTTTTTAAAACATTGTATGTGATAAAAAAAATAGCAATGTCTTCATTTATCAAACAGCTATACTCACGTTTATATTTATTTTTTTTTTTCTTTCATTTTTTTTTATTGTTAAATATGCTTCATCACTTTGTAATTTTTATTTCAATAAAAATCACAAAGTTCTCAAAAGGACGGTGTAAAAATCCATTTCAATATTTTCGTAAAAAGTAAAAATAAAAAAAAAACAAATTATAATATAATAAAAAGTATAAAACATTTGTAAACATAATAACTTTCTGTTGCTCTATTGTGCACTGAGGTAGACGGATGGAATTAGTCATATAAGAATATATGTAAAACCATTTGATGTATATTGACTCAAAATAAACTTTGTTTCTTTGCCGAGAGATTCTTTTATAGATTTTGTTATCTTTATCCAGTATATAATAAAAAAAAAATTAGATCTACAATATATGAGGTAGTAAATGACAGATTCTCTATTTTTTTTTCTTTTTTTTTACGTAAAAAACTAACACCATGGTTGAGGCTCTTGCATTCTTAAGAAATATTATTTTTAAAATAATAATAATAATAATTGAAGAAAAATTAATAAAAAAAAAAAAACAATAATAAAACGACATTACTCAGCTTTGAGTGCTTCAGGCTCGTCATTATCACTGAAATCATCATCTTCACCATTTGATGATTCAGCCTCATCATCTTCATTATTACGTAAATGAATATTATCTGATTTATCATGATGTTGATCATTACGATCTTCATGAACAACACCTCGTCCTTCATCACGACTAATCATTGGATAATCTTCAAGTCCACGAGCACCAAGTTTATCCATTGCATTGATGTGTGCAATTTTAGCAGCACGTGCTGTTGCTATTGCAGTCTGTTGTTCAGCACTAAGACCCATTGATAGTGCTGAATTTTCAGCAATAAATTGTAAATATGTATCCAATAATGCTGATCCAGTTGCACTATTATGATGTCCAGGTATATTTTGATGCATTGGTAAGTGTCCAGACCTATGCATTGGTGGTGTATTTGGCTCACGATTATGTCCATGTAACATATTATCTATTGTTTTAGCGGCAGTTCCTGTTTTATTATTTGTTATTTTTGTTATAACTGTATTGTTATTTGGTGTCGATGATCCATATCTCAAACTTAATGGTAATGTTAAGTCTTCTGGATCATCACCACCACATATTGAACTACCAGCTTCTGATGGTGCGCCACCACCACCTCCACTACTACTACCACGAGGTAATTCAAGACGCATATCATTTCTACGTGGACCAGTTGGACTAGCACGTGCACGTAGTTCAGCAGCACTAACTTTGACACCAGCTTTAGCAAGTAAACGTGATGCAAGTTCAGGATCAAAAGCACTTGGCATTGGTAAAACTGGAAGATCTTTTGTACTTATACCACGATGTTGACGTGACATATGTGAATGTAATGAATTACGTGATTTAGCAACAGTGCCACACAATACACAACGATAACCCGGACATACTGTATGTTTATCTTCCAAATGTGTACGTAATGTATGAGCTGAACGATATATTTTACCACATTTTGGACATGGTCGTGGATCTGTTGCTCGTACTCTCATCATATCGAGGCCTCTTCTTGAAACTGAAATAATAAATAAATAATAAAAAATTTGTTTTACGAAAAAACGAAATTAAATAAATAAAAAAATAAATTAATTAAGTAATAATAATTAAATTGGTATAATACAGAAACCATAATTAATAAATAAGAATAAAAAAAGAATTTTAAAAAACAAAAATATGTTAATTTTTAAAATAGGTCATTGGGTAAGTACTGAATGATGAAAAAAAAGTACTCTTATTTGTTTAACTTCACTTGGAATTGTTTTTTATTATACAAATCGTTACTTAAATAATAGAACCTCAATTTATTCATTTTTTTTATTGGAAGTTTAATATAGATTTTTTTTTTAAATATTTATTTAAATATTTATATAATAATTTTTTTATTTTTTTTATAATATTTTAATATTTTTATTTTTTTTTTTTTTTTTTTTTTTTTTTTTTTTTTTTTTTTTTTTTTTGTGGTTTTTTTTTCTAGTATGAATAATATTTTAACTGTTTTTTTTTGTTGTATTTTAAAATATTCTGTTGATGATTTTGATCGACATCTGACTCGTTAATCCAAAAGTTTTTTTTTTTTTTTTATTTGTCTTCTTCATACACGTAATTTTATAAACTGTAATTATTCATATTTTTTAACGAAAGACTAGTTTATTTTACTGGACACAAATCAAGTGTCGAGTTTATTATTTGTTATAATTTTTTGTTTTTCCATTGTAACTGTTTTTCTTTTTTTTTTTGTTTTAGATGTACAAAAATAAACCAGAGCTCAGATTTAATATTTGACAAATTTGAACTATTTGATTCTATACAATAATAAAAAGAATGTTTGTTGTTGATTTTTTTTTTCTTTTTTTGCACTGGAATTTAAAATAATAATTATTATTTTTTAATATTTTATTATACTCTGTATCTAAATAATATATTATTTGACTGTTAATAATTTTGATGAACCACTTTGATCATTTAATATATATTTTCAATTAAAATCTAAGGCTGTCTTATTTACCTAGAAAAGAACATTTTTTTTTATTTAATAATTTTTCGTTTTCAAAATGTCCAGTACGAAGTTTATTATTCTATTTAAAATTACATGCTTCTCGTTTTTTTAAAAAATGCATTATTTCTTATAAATACTGTTATTTTTTTTTTCATTTTGACTATTTACACCATATTTCTAAAGAAAAAAAATAATAAAAAAAAAAAAGAATTAAAAAAATTTGCTGATCTGTATACACATGTGCGCCTTAAGTCTACATGGATTGACATATTTTTTTTTTAATCAGTTTTTTATTTTGGAAAAATAAAACCAAATAGAAGACATTTTGTACGCTTCGATATCACTATTATCATAACTCAGTTCAATCAGTATAAATGAAAACAATATTATCATTCAATTTTTAACTGAACAATAATTTCAGAAAATTTTTTCTTATTTTAATAAACAAATGATAGTAATAATATTTAATAAATTAAAAATATCAAAATGATAATAAAATAATTAAAGAATCACACGTAAGTCCATCTGAGTGCTTTCATTTCTTTCCACTCATCACCATGTTTAATTCTCATATGATTTCTAACACTATTCGGATGAGTAAATGTTTTTTTACATGATAATACAGGACATGTCGATGAATCACGTGGATAATGTTCATCAAGATGTATTCTCATATCACCAATACTTTGTGTTATCTTACTGCACAATGGACAATTAAATCCATGTTGATGTTGTTGCATCAGACGATCATGAAGAACAATTGTATTATCTGGTTGTTTGATCACCATGCCACCACCATCATCATGATAATCCTCTTCCTCGATCATCAATTCATTTTTCACATACCGTTGACTCTGACGACGATGGTGATGATAAACTGCATTCTCGTCATCATCTGCAACCACCACAGCACACGAAAACACTTTTATCCTCTTCTCGATATTTCTTTTTTTTATAATTTCAACCCAACATCCAAAAATTAAAACAAAAAAAAAAAAAAAAAAAAAAGAACAAAAATAAAAAGGAATTTGCAAATAAAAAAAAATAAGAAAATAAATATAAAAATAAAGAAATCAATCATTAAAAATAAAAGAAAAAAAAAAAAAAAAAATTAAAAAAAAGGGGGTTTTTTCCTTAACTTGACTTGTTTTTTTTTTTTTTTTTTTTTTCAAATTATTGTTGGATTTGTGGTGAAGAAGGATTCGAAAATTATATTATTATTGGTATCTGTTAGTTTGTTTTTTGTTTTTTGTTTTTGTTTTTGTTGTTTTTTCTTTTGCATAATCAATGTTGATAATTTGAATTTGATGATCTTTGATGAATTCCATGGGCTTGTAATTGATGATTAATCAAATAGTGTTTTGTTTTACAACGTTTTCCACATCGACTACACTGGGGCCAGGTATCAGGTGGTGGCCAATTTGAATGTACATTTTTCACATGTTGACGTAGATTACTTGGTGATGAATAACTTCTGCCACAATAACGACACAATGGCCTTTTATCATCATGACGTAGTGCTGTATATAGTCTTGCGAAATTGTCCACTGCTTGTGTGTTCTCTGATGACAGGGTGGTTCCACCAGCCAATCCAACATCCTCCCGTTTTGACACCACCGATCCTACAACCAGGACGTGCCCATCAGATCATTCTATTTTTTTTTGTTCAATTTTTAATCATTCACTCTTTGCAAATCATTTCTCATAGACTTTTTTTTGTTTATGTTTTTATACTAGGCAAACTCACACACACACACACACGCACACACACTACTCTCGTACTCTCACAGGGCGTACCCGGTTGTAGGATGGTGTTTTTTAAAAATTTATTCATGTAATTATTTTTAATATTATTAATTATTATTACCATTATTATTATATATCTCAATACTTTAATTACTATCATTATTATTATTTTATAAAGTTGTTTTATATTGCGTATCGTCTTGATTATTATTACATAACATTCAATTTTTGTATTTTTTTAAAATGAATAATACTTTGTGAAATACAACAATGAGTATGGAATCGAATGAAGTATTGTGTATTTTTGTAAATGTAAAATAAAATATTTAAATATTATTAAAAATAAAAAAAGTGTGATGAGAGAATCTAGTTCCTAAACTAACATCGAATAAAACAACGAATAACTTGAGAGAGGTCTTGTATTGATCGGTACACTTTCTCGTACATCACGTCAAGTATCATATTAGCACGAATCTCTTCTTCATTCTATGAGAATATTATCATGCTTATATTATTTTTTTTTCTTGGATTTAATTACTGATTTATATATATTTTTTTTCTCAAAATTATCAAGGTATTTATAAAGCTTCAATTAGCTGAATGTTTATAAAAAATATTCCTGTTGAAATTTAGTTACATTCATTTTGGTATTTAGTTCGAAGATTTATTTTTTTTAAAGTTATTATTCAAACTTATTTTTATTTAATTGAGAGTAGGACAATTTTTGGTGTTGGCACACCCACTATTTCCGTTATGCACAAGAGAGAAATAAGAAAAGAAATAGAAAAAAGCATTGATATGAATGTGTTGTGTGGGTGGTATCGCATGAAGCCCGAGTAGTTGATACCAAAGGCTCCCATCGAATAGCCAAGAACCAAGAAGATGGTCAATAGAGGTGGCAAAATGGAGAAACACAAAGGGAGGAAGGTCAGATCAATGCAAACATTTCCGCAAAATTGGCTCACGAATCGATCGATTGGCAAGCCTGGACCCTCTGGGTAAATTCATACTCATCTATTATTCTCATTACTCCAAAAAGCCTCTTATCAAACTCTATCTCTCTCTTTCTCTGCCTGCCTCATTTAACGCTTTTTTCTTTTTAACCCCTACAATTTTTAACTAAATATCCCTACTGTAGTGTCATAACCACCGAAAAGTTATAAAATTACAAACAATTTTTCTTTTTATCAGATATGGAGTAAAAAAACCTATATTAAAAGTTAAGATTAAAAACAAAGTTTTTCACAATGCAGTATGAGTTGTTTTTGATTTGAGTTATGTCTGGTCACGTTTTTAGTATATTTGAAGGGAGATTCTTGGCTCTCCATGGATATTTGCCAAAGGATATATCCCAGCTCAATCAATCTTTTCATGACAGCTAGATTTTTTTACAGTCCATCGATTACAAATATATATATATATATTTTCATTTTGTTAATATATTAGTAATTATCAAATTAAATGAATAAATAAATAAAAATAGGGTAGTTTAATTTTAACACTTTGATTTTTTGTTGCTATATAAATTGACTGTCCTACTTCTGATTATTTTGATTTTATTTTTATAAGATAATTGTATTATTTTATAATTTGAATGTATTATTTTACCTTGATAATGATTATTGTTAAGTTTGCTACAAGGGGTGGAGCAATAAAATCGATGATAATCGAAAATGTACAACTAAAAGTGCCACCTTATCACGATTTTATTTTTACAGTGATAGATGTTTTCTAATCTGGCACACCCTCGTTTTATCGGGTCACGTTTTTTCTTACCACCCTCTCCTCATCTCCCACCAAATAATAAAAAAAAAAAAAAAAATCCAAGGGCTTTTCACGAGCTTTTAAGATGGTTTAATGATTTTGAAAATTTCAAAGAATGAGACTTAAAAAAATAATCGCTAGGAAAACTGTACGATTGATTCATTATTTAAAAACAAAAAAAAGTACGTTTTTTTAAATTCAAATTATTTTAGCAATTTAACTCATGAAAACTTTACTAGTAAGAAAATTTATAAATTTATCTATATAACTTATAAATAAATGTAAAATAAACAAAAAAAAAAAAACATAAGTGTAATTTTGGTTAGTCAGTTTGAATGGTCGAGAGAGTTTGCTAGAAAATAGAACAAAATGAGAAGAATGAAAAAAATTAAAATGAATTGAGCAAAAGAAAGAGAGAGAAAAAAAAAAGCTGGGCATCTGTACTTCCATTACCAATCAAAATCAAGTTGGGGTGAGTGTACACGGATAGATGGAAGAGATTCGTGGAAACACAGCGAAATTGGATAAGCCACGAGGGTTTTTACCCTCATATGAGACTAAACTTTTCGTTCTCTCGTTTGTCCAAAAGTTTCAATCGATATATCTCTCCCATTGGACATGTTTCATTCGACGAAAATTCAAAAATTGGAACAAAAGAAAAAAAAAAATAACAAAAATAATCTTTTGTAATTTGAAAAGTGTGTGTTTTTGTAATAGCTGAGTTTAGCTAAATGTCTTTTTGCTTTTTTTAAAAAAAAGTTGATTCGTCCTATGGGCTATAATTAATACTAATCGATTTTTTTTATCAACTAAAAACTAATATTTGTATTTTTTTTTTTTTTTGCATCATATAGATTCAGTCTGTATCATGAAACATTTTACATATGATTGCATAAAAAAAAACTATTATTTTCAAAATAATATGATTTCATTGGTTTTTTGTAAAACTATAATTCATCATGACTTTTAAATGTATGGTAAAGTATTATTAATTTTTATCATCACTCCAAGCATCAACATTTCCAAATTGTTGTGATAAACTCAAGTGCGCAGATCCACCAAGTAACTGCGCATTTCCACCACCACCACCACCACTACCACCTTCACCAAGATCACCAGGCTGCACCTGATAAACTGGATAACGTTTTCTCTTTCTAATTCCATGCATTGACAATAAATGTATTTGTAAATATTGTTTTGTTTTAAATTGTTTGTTACAAACATGACATGATATATATTGTGTTTGTACAGTATGAACATTAACAATATGCTGTTTTAAATTTGAATTATTTGAATATATTTTTCCACATTCAGGACATTTCGGTTTTCCTGTTATTGTTAAATCCATATTAGGATTTTGATGTTGTTGATATGGATCACATGATTGCATGTATTTTGCACTTGATGTTACTTGAAGACTTTGTAAATTATTTTGTAATTTGTGATGCATAACTGTTAATTGTTCACTATTTAATGACAATGGATTAAGAGAATTCAAATGCTGCTGCTGTTGATGCTGTTGTTGCTGCTGCTGTGTTGTTGATTGTGACTGTTGATTTTGTTGGCTGGCGGAAAGACGCTGTTGTTTATTATCATAATGTTGACGTGATGATTCGTCACGTGATGATGATGATGACGATGATGACGTCGTTGTTTGTAGATGTTGAGGCATGTCTTCGGGTGTCATTGTGTCGATACGTCTTCCTGTGTTGTTTCTCGATGACGATCCACCAGCTTGCCAAGCACCAGCATCGTCCGAGGGCTGCCACCGCCCTGGAACCACCAGCCAATTTCAGTTCCTTTTTTTTTCATCATCCATATCCATCCTCAAACACTATCCCTCACTTTTTTTTTATTCTACTTTTACTTTTTTTAAACTAACTATCATCATAATTAATATATATATATATATATTATTTTTTGCATATTCTATTAATTAATTTATTATTTTTAGATACTTTTCAACCTTTTTTTTTTTTTTTTTTTTTTTTTTTTTTTTTTTTTTTTTTTTTTTTTTTTTTTTTTTTTTTTTTTTTTTTTTTTTTTTCTATTTTTTTTTCTATTTTATTTTCCTTTGTTTTTACTTTTTTTCCTATTCTTTTTTACATTTCGATTTTTTTTTTTTTAAAAAAGTAATAATATATTTTTTTTTAAAGAAAAAAAAAAAAAAAAAAAAGATAAATTTTCAATTAACTCCCCTGTCACTCATATTGTTCTTTCATTAAAATAATGTAAATATTGATAGTTTTTCATTTTTTGATGGATCTGAGGGTTTTCTGATTTTTTTTTCTCAAAATTCTTTTTGAAAGGATATAATTTGATGGGATTAAATTTATTCATTTTTTTTTTTTTTTTTAAATGAAAAGAATAAAAATATATATAAAGAAATATATATATATATATATATATATAAGACTTATGATTGTACGAGAGTTTCATGCATTCAGCGCAAACAATGATAGATTTTATCTAGAGATAGTCGCAGGTACGACAGGAAGATTATTAGTTAGGGACTACGACTGATAAAATAAAACTGATATTTAGAATTTTTTTTAATAAATATTTACGATTTTAAATATTACGATTTTTTTTTGTATTCTTTTTTTTTCTTGTTTTGTTTTAATATTCAAATTTAAATTTAGATTACTTACCGTAATTTGGATCTTGATTGGCTGCGTGAATTCCTGATGGACCTGGCATTAAGCCTAAATCGAAAAATACAAACAAATTAGTCGTCTAATAAAAATGTAATTGATGTGTAAAGTAAAATAAATATGCTAAATTTTATACCTTGAAGACCAAGAAGTGCTGCAGGAAAACTGTTACGATGATGTTCCATTGAATCATTAAGTAAATCATTTGGTTCCGTTTTGACTGAATTTAAAATACTGTCATTATTTGACATTTCTTCGTCATTTTCAGACATAGAGTTTGAATCTTCGCCAATTGATTGTGCCTTAAAATTAATTCAAATTATACAGATTAATATTGTAAAATAATTAAGTGTTATGATATATGTTGTTTTTTTATAATTGTTTACCTGTATATTATTGCTTGTCGTGTGTATTGTTGGTCCGCCTTCAAGTGCCTGTCCAAGAAGAGAGTCTTGAAGTTCATTTTTGTGCTCTAGATGATTACCAACTGGTGGTGAATAACTTCGTGGTCGTTTTTCTGGTGGAGGGCTTAGACCACTGTCATTTGGATCAATTCGTGAACTGTCATTCCATAAATTTCTTGGTATTATCTATCAATAAAACAAATCGATATTTAAAATTTAGTTATATATTATTTATTTATTTATTTTTTTTATCACACGGGATAAATGGTAGTTTTTTTTTCTCTTATCTAAATGAATGCTTTCAGGCTTTTTATTAAGTTTTTTTCAAGTATGAAATAAAATAGAAATTAATCTTGTAAATTAATTTTTAATTTTTTTAAAATGAAAAAAAAAAGTTCTGAAATGTCAGTATGACAATGTTACATTCAAGTGTGGACATAGATGTATTTTTTTTTTCAATGTATATATAAATAAATTACAAAGACTTTAAACAGAGAGCTTAATAGAATAAAAAAAGTATACTTATATATATATATAAGTACCCCGGTTGTCTCAAAAATTAGTACGAGCCTGAGACTGATGAACAGCCTTAAATAATTATAATAAGTTTAAGGCCAAATGAATGTATATACATATACATATACATATATACATATAAAACTATAAACCTTAAAAAAAAATGAGAATACGATAATTTTTAAATAAAAATTCGATAAAATCCTTGAACTTTCAATAATTGAAACGTAACTAAGTTTCTGTTATTAAAAATGAAATAAATTTATTTATCATTAAAAAAAATATTTTTAATAATAATTATTTTCAAAGATAAATTTCGAGTTTAAAATTTTTTTTTAAAATTATGATAATGTATGTTTTTTTTTTTTTCTTTAAACAAGTATCAAACGGAAAAAACAAAAAATTATTTATTTGTATAAATAAGTTTTTTTTTATAATCACTCTATGGATGTGTCATCACCTAAAGTCTTAAACACGTCATAATATTTTTTATTTTTATTCATGATATAAATTTTTTACTTTTTTTTTTTTTTTGTTCTACCGAAAAATAATATATTTTTGAAAAAAAAATTTAATGCTACAATGAGAAACACGATTGAATTTGTTGATAATAACAAAAAATAATAAAATAAAAAAAAAAAGCTATTTTCTTATCACCTACGAGTGTATTAAAATAAAACCGAAAGGAATAGGATAATTATGTACGATATAAGTTTTTTTTTTTTTAATTCTCAACGATCAAAGGTTAATTATTATTTTTTTTTTCGTTTTTTTTCAAAAGTAATATTGTATGTATAATTAATACACATTATATAAAATTAAAAAAAAAATATAAATACTATTTACCGGTGAATCGCCATTGTCTCGTCTAGTTGATTCAGTTGTTGGTGGATTTTTTGTACCAGCTGTATTACTATTAACATCAGCAAGACCTCGTACCTGAAGCATCTGCGCTGTTTTTAAAAAAGCTGCCAATTGTTCTTGTCCAACATGCACTTCACCGTGATACATAAACCTCAATAAAGATTCCATATCAGATGACGCAACGTCCCTCAAGATAACAATTGGATGTTGACATGGATTAGCCTGAAAAAATTTAATAAAAATTAATAAATACAATAACAAATAACAATAAGATAAATATCAATTGAAATATATAAATAAAAAATTTAAAAGATACTTAATTTCTAATGATGGCATAAAATTTATTTCTTAAATAATAAAAAATACAAAATAACAATTTTGAATATCAAATAGTTTGGTAATATGTCCTCCAATAAAAAGAAGGATATTACCATTAGAAATAACATTTAAAATATTACTAATCCAGAAGCGCGTTGGTTGAATCAATTTTTTAAAACTGTGGGTGTTTTGATTTTAACTAGTCAAGTAATTATATTTATTACCGATATACACATATTGGCTGAGAGTGCAAAGGCGGTCGATAACAAAAACAAAAAAAAAAAACACAATCAGTATAACTACATTGAAAAAATAAGTAACATTTTATTTCCCCTTTTTTATCATTGATTTCGTTCTTATTTGTCTAATCATTGTAATTATATAGTCAATTATTTGTAATTACTTTTTCATTTTATAATTATATGTTAGGAATAAAAAAAAAGTGTATTTCAACATTGGAATATTGGCGAAGCACCCTAACTTATAGTTTCGAATCGAAAAGTAGATGGGAAAGACAACTGCATGGTTTCTGATCCGGTTATACGACCAGCTGTCCCCTTTTTTTGCAATCTTGGCTTCATCCAACAAACTCATGTGTATTTTATACTCCACCCATTGGTATACATTTGAAAAAAAATTTATATGAAATCTATTAAAAATTTACCCTAAACTCAATAACAGCCCCTTTATTATTTTTTTTTTGCATG
>JAPYYR010003750.1:0-12449 GCA_030523065.1 Aphidius colemani | reverse complement strand
GTTGTGTCCAATTATTATTGATACATTCGTGTGCTGACATATTATTTTGACATATTGCTTTTAGTCGCCAAATATACAATGGTGATTAGGCAAAATGGCGTCAGTAAAAATAGTTTGAAAACTCAAAGATAGGCGCTTTTAATGTATGATACATGGCGTATGATATTGAAGATGTATCATACAGTGTATGGTACTATTGTATGATACATCGGTATCATACCTACCTAACACTGATTACAGAGCGAAAGTGGAAAACGAAAAAAAAATATTTTCATTAAGCGAATGCACCCAAGAGACCTCTAGAGGACTCATTATACCATCTTTTCTCCCTCTTCATACCATCGTGGCCATTGCCAGAGTTGACAACGCTGTACCTACCCCAACCCCAGCCTATAGTCTGCTATAGTCCAACACTGCACCAAATGCACCTCTTTTCTGAAAACTTTATACCTATAATCTGTCATTTAATAGTACACCAAAAATCAATTGCAGTTAATAAAAAACATAACAGATTAATTTTCACAACAAATTCCTTATTATTTCATTGCTTGAACTTATTTTTCAGCTTTAGTATTGATTGCCATTGCTTCAAGTCAATTTATTATTATAAATTATAATTAACACCGTTAACTAATTAACTTTTAGCAATATACTAAAAAAGATTGATTAACAAACACAAAAAATTTAATGATTGCCGATAACATTATGACATAGAAAAAAAATAACAAAAACTTCTATCTTCTTAGACAATCATTTTACAATGATTACATTTTTAATGATCTATCAAGTAGTGGATTAATATCGGCCAAAACAGTAAGATTATAACCTCAATTGTCAGTTCGCAACTTATTGATTGTGGCGCGGGAAGTAAAGTAAAGATATTTGAATGAATGAAAGAAGTGAATTTACATATTTTTCGAGTAAAAAAAAGGAAAAAAAATTATTATTGGCAATTAAGTTATAAGTTTTTGATAAAATTATCTTGAATTATAATGACTGTGAGATACATTTCTATCATAAAGACGAAAAAATTGAATGTATCATTCGGTAAGCCGGAAAAATAATAAAAACCGGACGAGGTATCAGTAAACACATGTCAGTTTTTAACATTGAGCAAACGTTATAGTGAATTTTATATTAAAACAAATAAAATGAAACTTTCTACTTTTTTTTTGTTATTTTACTTTATTTTTCTGTCAACCACAGGTGAGTTCAATTTAATTTTTTTTTTTAAACAATACTTGGTTCTCCTGTAAGTATTATTATAATTCCAAGAACAATCTTATGTGTTTTTAGAGATTATGGCTTTTGATAAAAAAATTACTGTGGAAATTGGAAAATCAGCAAAAATTGAAGTTGACATATCAGCTGACGGACCAGTACTAATTTGTTGCTTGCAAAAAATCAAGGATAAATACAATCGTGAAATAAACAATGGGGAATTAATAATGTGGCATTTTTTGCCACCTCCAATTCCTCAAGAATTGCAAGATTTGTTTGACACTGATATGAAGACAGAAATGGTTCTACCACAATGGCTATTGAAAGAAAAATTTTCGGATGATGGTAATAATTCTTGTGCGTTTCAAATTACAAATTTTATTGATGAATTATATGGTAAATGGAGTATTATTACTGTTTATCAAGCTGATACAGAAGAGACAAAATATTATCAATATAAACTTGATACAGTAGAATTCGTTTGAACATAGGAATAATTAATTCCACAATAATAAATTTAACTATTAGGATTCTATTCTTTCATTAGTTAAATTACAAATGTACCTCAAGCTAATAAATCTGATAATTTATTATTTTTTATGTACCAGTCTTTCTGATTTTTTTTTAATAGAGTTTTTAAACAAGCGTATTATACTTGTTATTTATATTTTTTATTGCGGAAAAAAAATACCGTATGTAATCATAAAAAAGGTTTCATTAACTAAGTATTATTCATAATTATAATTTATCTTTTCAATTTCCTTATGATTTTTTTTATATTCATAGATAATTTTTTATCATATGTACAACAGGAAGTACTCAGGATAAATTCTTTTTCCGCTCCGATTTCTTGAAATGTAAGACTATTGTTAAAATAATTGTTTGTATTCATATTGTTGTTTATTTATTGGAAAAAAGAGTTTTTTTTTAAATCATAATGAATTTTTATTGGTTTTCGTTGTTTTCGTTATTCGTTGTTACTATTATTTTTTTAGTTTAAAAAAATCTTGCCAAGGTTTTTGAAGTTTAAAACTTTTCTAATTTCTTGTTTTTTTCTATTTTATTCATTCATCAATTTAATTTTTGAGTACATTCAATTCATAGGTAATAATGTTTCAAAATCTTTTTTTGATTATCAAATTTGACCAGGTGGTTTTCACCAGAAACGATAATATACGGTACAAACATTTCAAGATTTTTTCACACAAATATTTTATTCCTATTGCATCAATGCTAAAAATGACAAGTCACAGAAAAATATCCTGTATTTTCTGATACATACGATCATTATTTTACATAATGATGAATCTTGTCTTAATTTAAAAAAAAAACGACAACCGTTTAATTTTTATCTGATTACTTCAGTTTTGCAATATATGAATATCTATGAATGAATATCTATCTTCTCAGTTAAGTTTATTTATTGATGAAGCATGTAAATAAAAAAATATTTTTCTATAAATATTTGTATAAAATTTTATAATTTAAATATAAGGCTCAAAGCATTGTAATCATAAAAATATCGATAGAATCATTCAATATTTTTTGTTGTGTTCATATCAATGCCTTCTCAATTGACCTAACTCCGCCGAAATTTTTTTTAGAAATTTATTAGGAGTGATTCCGATTTATTTATTTTATTTATTAAAATTATTATTATCAAATCATAGTATAATAATAATTCGATTTTTATACATGCTAATTAGTTTAAGTTGTAAAAAATTTAAATTTTTCAACCTGAGTGGTCAAGATGATAATGATTTATAGATTGTTATTTATTAATAAAATTTTTTTTTTTTTGCGTAATCATATATATTAAAAAGAGAGCTATGAAAATATAGTTTTAAAACCATTTTTTTTATTTTGGCGTTTAAGCTTGACTTCACTTTCATCAACGTCTTTATCAGCATCTTTTTTGTGACTTTTTTTCAAGTGTTTATCTTTAATAAATTCTTTAAATTTATTTATTTTTTTTGTTTTTTGCGAATTAACTGATTCTTCTATATCTTCTGTGATATCTCTTTTGCTTTTTGCTAAAAAAAGAAAAAAAAAATATGCGAAATAATTATTATTTTTTGTTGATGAAAATAAAATCACATAAAATTCAAAAGATGTTTTTTTTACCTGCGTAAATTCCCATGTGCATGTTAATGCTTTTGTCTTCTTCTACTTCTCTCTGGCGATCCATTTCTAAACACTCAACAATTTCACTACGTCGTTCAACGATTTTAACAAGTGCTTGAATTAATTTTTCTTCACGTTCTTTATCAAAATCTGTTTTTGTTGCTTCTGATTGACACATTAAACATCTTATTTGATATTCAATATCAGCATGTTCTTCTTCAAGTCGCTGTTGTCTTTTTAGTAAAATTATTTCAGCTTGTCTTCTAAATAATTCATTTTTTTCATTGACCAATGAAAAAAGTTCTAAAACAAGTTCTTCAACATTCATTGTTAAGTTCATATCATCATGAGTACCAGTTTCACATCTATCTCTGATAAGTTTTTCTAATCTAACGCCTTGCTTTTCTAAACCCTGTTGTTGTAATTCAATTTCATCTAATTCTAATTTCACATCTTTTAATGACATTACTTCAATTTTACGACGTTGCGGTGTTGGTCGTGCTGGTGCTGGTCCTTTTTTACGTTTCCATTTTCCTTGTAGGCTCTTATCCATAAATAAATAGTCATTGTAATTATGTGTTTTATTTGCCTCATTTTTTTCAATTTTTTCATCTTCCCAAGAATTGTAGGACGTTGAATTGTTAAAGCTCAAATTATCAAGAGAACTCGTGTGAGATGATGGGCTTGATAGCATTGGAGGTGGTGGTGCTAGCTTTGGTTTTCGAGGCCTTGGTGTTCGATTTAAGAAATTCTAAAAATATTAAATTTAAAATGATTACTTTATTAAAAATATTTGTACATAAAAAATAAATATAAGCTATTTGTTACCTTATTGGTAGAAAAGTTGCTTGATTCAATTCCATCGGTACTTGGTGTAATTGGTGAAGACATTTCATTTGTAGTAATTGGTGGTGGTGGTGGCGCTGGCTTTTTTTTTCTTGATGTTTTGCCTGGAGTAGTTGTTGAACTCGCCAAAGAAGTATTCGAAACATAGAAATCAGGTCGATCGACTTTTGATTTCAAGTGAAATTCACTGCTTCCTGTCATTACTCTAAAACAAAAAAAAAATTATACCTGATTTCAATCTCGTATTTTGATTTTGAAAAATTCTGTATACTTCAATATCGAGTGATATTGAACGTTTTTAACTATCATTAAAACTATTATAAAAAATATAATATAGTTCAGAATTCTTTCTATAGAGGAAATAGAAAAATTTTAAAACTCCGACGAAAGAAATAAATTATTAAACTTACTCTTTTGTAACTGAACAAATAGATTTTCAAAAAACTGCCAATGATATTATATAATTATATACTAATAAACCTCTTATATTGTATATGAAATTACATGTTTCAAATCAGATTTATAAATCATTGAAATCGTTGGCAATTTGATTTAAAATTAAATTATGATGTCATCAAAATTCTCTATAAATTACCCGTCATTTTTTTATGTTCTCATATAGAAAAAAAAAAAATAAGTAGGCTTCCGTTTATGTAATAAAATTATGTAAATATCGAAAACTTGAGGAAAAAATATAGATGATAATACTCACTTTAAGGTTCTTGGTTTGGGTATAGGTGTATCAATAAAATGAGATTCATTTTGTATCTCATCTTCA
The DNA here is from genome assembly GCA_030523065.1 of Aphidius colemani. NCBI lineage: Eukaryota > Metazoa > Arthropoda > Insecta > Hymenoptera > Braconidae > Aphidius > Aphidius colemani. The sequence goes on along the minus strand of JAPYYR010003750.1, from coordinate 7,480 downwards.
CTGACAAGTTCATTTTCATCATCACTAAAAAATGGATTTAAATTAATATGAGGAGCTTTGAGTTTTCGTTTAACAGGCTCATTTGATTTTTCATTATTTGCCGGAGTTATGGATCTTATGGCTGGTTTAGGTGTTATCGATGATAACGGCGTTTCCTCAATATCATCATCATCATCACTACCAAATGGATTCATTGAATTCAATTTTTCAATATTTTTATCATTAATAATTTCTTGACTACTCTCATCATTCTCAAAGGGATTCATATCAATTGGATACTGATCAGATTCTTCAGTACTTAAATCAATAACTGGTGAACTCGGAATAGAGGATTGTAAATCTTTTAAATCATTATTTTCATCATTATTTATAACAGGGTTTGAGTTTATATTTTTATTTATAATCAACAATGGTTCTCCCTCAACAATAGATGCTTGAGATTTTTCAGATAATTCAATTGTTCTAAGAAGTTCAGAAGTTGTTTCACTGGTTTCAATAGAAATTTGAAAATCACTGGTGTCAATATCATCACCAGCATTATACATTTGTTTTATACATCCTAATTTTCTATCAACAATTGAATTAAGTTGACTGATATTATCATTAGTATATTCATCAGTATTATTAGTATTAATACTAACATTATTATAAACGCCAAGTTTCTCTTTGGTATCCTGGCATATTTCAACATTATTTATATTATCTACACTGGCAGTTAATGTTTCTTCATCATCATTATTATTATTAATGTTTTTATCATTAACGTTACTATCTAATTTATATACATATTTATTGAGACTTTTATCATTATTAATTTGAGTCTCTAGTTTTTTGTCTGGGGATGATTCAAAATTATTATCTAATAAATTATTTTCTATAAAATGAAGTCTCATTCTAATTTTTTTTGCTATTTCTGATGTAGATGATTTATTTATATGATCATTTGTACTGTTTGAATTTTTTCCTTCATCACTTATTGACCTTGAATTTTGTGTTATTACATTAATTTGACTTAATTCTGGATTATCACTTGTTGAACACTGGAAATCGATTTTATCAATGGTGGGACTATTTGGTACGTTGTCCTCATCCGGACATGTCTCACAGCAATACTGACCATCCTCGGTTTCGTAGTAGTTGCCAGGCGTTAGCTGATTCGTACAACGAGCACACCGGAAGCATGTTCGATGATAAGTTTTTCGTGATATCACTAATTTTTCAGCGAGAAAAACAGGCAAACTGCAAACTGAACATGCCTCTTTTCGCATCCCCAGACGTACTGCAACCTATTTAAACAAAATATTACAATTTTTATTTATTTATATATTTTGAAAACATTGAATCTATTAATTATTAATATTTATATCTATTAATTGGAATATTTTATAATATATATCAGAGAAATAAAAAGTATTTTCACTGTTCTTCCACCAAAAAAACCTTGAATTTTTTTAAAAGTAGAATAATTATTGTTTTATATTTTTATTATTTTTTCATAGTTAATATTTATTTGATTTTAAGAAGATCATAAGAAGAAATGCATGTCAATAGGCTTATGAATAAATTTTCTGTACAGTGGTCGAGGCCAGTAGCACGCGTATTAGTTATGTCGGAAAGTTTCTTTTTTTTTTTTTTACTCAATGTCCTGCTTAAAACAATAGAAAATCTGATTTTTTTCGTCTTTTGAAATTTTTTTTTAAATATTGATTGTTAAAATTAAAGTTTGAAAATTCTTTTATTGACATGATATAAATATTAAAAACAATTGATGTTGATTTATTCAAAGATAAATATTTTGTCCTATTTTTTCTATAAGTTGAAGTGCACTGTGCAGTAAAAAAGCCGATATTTATTGAGTAGTAAGTAACGTTCTGAGTTCAATGACTTCTTGAATGTGACCGGATGACGCAAAGTGTCTTTACACATATTTAAAAGAGAATGAGAAAATAAAAAACCTTTATTATTTCCATTACTATTGTATCAACTTGGTTCGTCACCAACTTTTATAAAAGAAAAAAAAAGTCAAAGAAAAATTAGAAATTATCGTAATGTTTTACCAAATACAACGTAATTAAACATTCCCGAAAATAAAAATCATGCGTAATAAATTGATAGACTATGAAAAATGTCTTTATGCATAAAAAAATTTGCAATAAGCGTTTGAAAAAAAACTTGGTTTTATTATATATTCGCTTCAAGTTGCTACTGAAAATGCTATCACTTTTTTGGCTTAAGGGGTCACGAAAGTTACGTTTACGTTGCCTGATGACACGTATATGGTTGCTTATATAGAAAAATAAGAAAAAACGAACGATAATTGGTGTGCTAGATATTTCATTTATTTTGTATTCAATGGGCCAACTCGCAAAATCGGTAAAGATACGTGATGCAACTGCTCAATTAATTCGTCATTTACAAAACATGAAAAAAAATAAAAATATGATTTTTCATAATATATAAACTCAAATAAACCCCTTCGTAAAAAAAATAAAGTTTTTAACTAATTTGAATAATATAATATTTTAATTTAAAAGTATATCATAGTAGAAAATAATCATACAAAATTTTTTATTCAATATATTATCTATACCTAAATAAAAAAAAAAAAACATGTACTATTTTTATTTCGTTCCTATAGACCTACTGGCCTCGTTGTTTGTTGGTAAGTATACCATAATAAAATTCATTACAATCACATCTGTCGGTCTGATTTATTCTACCATGATCGATCTAACTTTCAAACCTATGCATTTGTTTTACTGTGAAGCTGAAAAGTTGGAAGTCAGTTGAAAGAGAGAAAAAATCAACTGCCAAGTGTATAGTAATTGTAAATTTTTTTTCGAATAAGAAAAATTAAGTAACGTATACTAGTTGTATACTATAGAATAAATACTGTGTGCAATTTTTTTATTTATTTACTATAAAGCATGAACCTTATTATAAAGAAATCATAAAACCAACATATAAAAGAGTTGCGAAAAAAAAAAATTAAAGGAGTTTTTCAACTTTTACATGACATTAATGATAAAGCAAAAATTAAACGTTAACGATGAAAGCAATGAAAGAAATGGTTTACCTTCTAGCAGAATATTTCAGGTTTATATTGCCCCATTAAGTCCAAGCTATCTTCCTAAAGAACACAAAAATAAAAATACTCAAATTCAAAGATACGTTATTTATTTTTTCAAACTGTCCTGTACATTTTAAAGCTCCATTCCTTTGCAAAACTTTAAATGAAAATTAACTATTTACATAGTATTGAACTGTATATGCTATTATTAATATTTCTTATTTTGTTTTTTACAGTTTTTTTTTCGATGATTTTTCATTGCACGACACATTTTATATCGCGTGATTTAAAGTCTACTGCAGAGTAACATGTTTTAAATTATAAATTCAATAATAGGGTGGCAAAAAATATTATGATGCAAATATACCAAATAGACATTGATTTTTCTTTTTCTTTTACAGTAAGTATTTATTATTTTTTTATTAATATAGTCAGACGTCACGCTCTGTATGATGCCGTTTTATTGATCGTTGATTAAATTTTGTTAGGTTTTTTTTAACTTTTCATTGAAAATTGTAAAAAAAATGTATTCACAAGATCTTAGGTCCAGTGTCTATATATATACCAGCAAAGTTTTCGACTAAAGTTCGTTGCAAAAGTCGGTTTCTTATCAAAAACAAATAAATTTATTTACTTTATATTTTTTGAAATCTGACGAGGAAACGAACTCTCTCAATACTTCCGTGTTAAATATGTTCAACACACTGTAAAAAAAAATGTCTATATTTGAGGGTCCAGATCATAGAAAGACCTAAGCGCTCGGAGCCGGATATCAATGCGGAGCTGTAAAGGAGTTAAATTCCAAAAAAATATAACTCAAAAAATTAAAGAAAAAAAAATTTAGGCTAATTTAGAAAGATAAGAGGGATATTTTTTTGATTATTATAATAATCAAAAAGTTTATCTGAAAAAAAATGTAAAAAGACGAAGTTTAGATTGTACGTAGTAAGGGGGAACGCTTTAGCCCGCGCGGCCACGGAGGGAAACGATACACACGGAGGCTGGCCTTATTAAGGATGAGTTAAGGTTGTCCTGATCAAGTTTGAATCAGGCTGGCCTTATTAAGGATGAGTTAAGGTTACCTTGATCAAATTTGGATCAAGTTATCCTTAATCAAGCATCTTTATCAAATATTGATCAAATTTTGATCAGGCTTTCCGTGTTAAGGCAACATTGATCAAGTTTTGACCAAGTCTGAAGTCAAATCAAGCTAGCCTGACCAGATTTCCACTCAGGAAGTTTTTTCTTGACGCGAACCATCTATAGTTTCTAACAAGACTATATCTAAATATTGTAAACAATTTTTTCTTTTAAGCAAAATTTTTTTTTTCTTGCAACAAACCATTTATAAACATTTTTTGACAAACCACTTTTCGCCAAGAAGTTTATTTCTAAAATTCAGAAGTTTTTGTTCACAGTGAACTATTTCATTTATATTTTTAACGAAAAATTTTTACAGTGCATTGATTATTATTTATCTGGATAATAGAAAAGATTGAAATTACAAAAAAAATCTACCGAAATACTGAATAGATAATTATTCCATTGATTCAAAAGACGTAAATATAGAAAATTTGACCCGAGTAGAAATGAGATTCGATATATCTAAGGTAAGTCGAATTTGGATAAGGTCAATTGAGCATTTCTACTTGGTGGTGCAACACTGAAAAAAATTTATTTTAAAGTGTTTAAGTTGATCGTTTATTGATCAAGATTTGACCAGGTTCACTTGATCAAGATGTAGTCAAGTATCTTGATCAAATCTTGAACAGGGAAAATTATTTATTTTAGAATGTTAAACTTGATTATCTTTTGATCAAGTTTTGACCAGGTCCACTGGATCAAGATGTGGTCAAGTATCTTGATCAAATATTGATCAGGATTTATTCAGGCTTCCTGAAATAAGGTAACTTGATTAATTAACGATACCTTAGCCAATCCGGATGTCTAAATTTGAGTGGGGTATGAATTCGAATCTTAATAAAAAAAAAATGCTTCTGGATTATTTTTTGTTATCAATCATTACTAACAATATTTCTATCTTTGAAAAATCAACCTAGACTAAAATAAAATACCGTAATTTAAGGGGATCGATATCGGGGCTTTTGCGTTGAAAGTCGGCGACACTATCTTATTAACCAAGGTGGCGTACTTGGAATTTTTGAAATCAGAAGTCCTTTACAGGCGTGGAAAGTTTTTTAAAAGTTAAAATACAAAAACTTGATATGATCAACAACAATCATAGGCAATAATATATTTAATATTTTCAAAAAAATAAAATGACGTTTTAAAACTATTTATTAATTTATTTTTTTTCGAAATAATTCTAAGTTGGATCCGTTTCAGATCAGGGAAACTCCAAATTATGTCCGGCGTCCTGGATCTGATTTAGATTAGAATCGAAGAAGGAAAGCCAGATCCGATTAACCTTAAGCAATCACGACTGAGTTCAGAGGTCGAATTTAATCAGAGTTTCATTTTTTTTTCAAAATCCGACATTCGGATCCGATTCGAATCAGAAAAAAGTAAGGAAAACGAGATCCGGTTAGCCTTAGCCGCTCTAGATCCAATTTGGATTCGAAAAGGGTCAGGAAATTCGGATCTGGTTTACTTTAGCAATACCAGATCCGATTCGGATCCGGATCTGGCTGCCCAGACCCGAATTTCCACCCGGAACATCATATAACTGTTTGATTCACGCATTAAATAATTAGTTAATTGAAGTGAAAATAAAATTGTTATTTTTTTTCGTAATCTAACAACTCTTGGGTGGATTCGAACCTGTGACCGACAAAAACGTGAATTATAGTCTCCAAGAACAAAAATTTTGTCTTACAGGACTTTTTTAGCAGTGCAAAATTTCATGGAAAACAGATATGGAGAAATTTTATTTAATTGTAGAACAAAAAAAAAATATATATTATATGGGCTTTGGTGAGTCACAGTGTACATGCAATGAAAAAACATGTATATAATTTATATGTGATTTTTTTGAAAAGCAAATAATAAACATTTGACAAAAGCCACAATTGCACAGCTTTAATGAATTTATGTTGATAAATTTTTCTGTCGAATAAAAGTAAGAATAAGGTAAAATCAAATTATAATTTACTATAGGTTTTGAGGACTCTGGAACTGACGACAATTTTTGGTCTTTATTTTCCGAAGATCTATTCACCGCAAGTCGACTGGGTGATGCTGCTAAAAGAGAAAAAACAAATATCAATTAATGACAAAATAGTAATATTAATATTACACAATTAACAAAATTAATATAAAAAGTATAATCCACATAATATTTTATACTTAGTTGTAGTTTTTTAAAGATTTTCTTATTCTTATAAAACAAGCTCAACAACAATAATGACAATAATACAAAATAATAATGGTAATAAAAATCGTGCACATTTTACTACTGTTCATTTGTTTATTCAGTATTCATTGTCATGGTGTAGCTGTCTTTTTTTGAGTGGAATTTTTGGTCCGATTCGGGCCCGGTTTACCAGATCTGATTCAGATCTGAATGTAATCTATTTTTTATTTTACATAATTTATTTTTACACATAAATATTTTATACATTTGATTTTACACCTATTAGTTTTACACATTAATATTCTATACATTAATGATTGCACATATAAAAATTATACGAAGTTAATTAACTATTTTACACATATTAATTTTACGCATGAAAGTTTTACACCGATTAGTTTTACAAGGAGGTTATTTTAATTTACCCTAACATTTCTACTTCGTCGACGCAGCATAGGGAATTCCTTGAAGGCATTTTGCGTGTTGAAAATTCCCTATGCTGCGTCGGCGAAGTAGAAATGTTAGGGCAAATTAAAATAACCTCCGTGTAAAACTAAGCCGTGTAGAACTTTCATGTGTAAAACTTTCATGCGTAAAATTAATATGTGTAAAATATTTAATTAGTTTTGTATAATTTTTATATGTGTAATTATTAATGTATAGAATATTAATGTGTAAAACTATTAGGTGTAAAAGTGAATGTATAAGTTATTTATGCGTAAATTATATATGAGTAAAATATTTGGTGTAAACTATTATGTCTAATGTTTTTATGTGTAAATTATTATGTTCTGATTTGCTCCATTCCGTGAGCTCCAACAGCAGTCTATACAAGCCTATACAAGTACACGGTGTGACGTCAAAGATGTGTAAATTTCGTATAAATTTACGTGTAAATTAACGAGTTAACGCGTCATTCAACATTTTGAGTTTTTTTTTTTGTTTCTCCTTATAAAACTCCATAGTTCGGATAGAAAAGAAAATAAAAACAAAACATCAATCTATGATTTATGTCCCCAAAAACCCTCAATTTTTTCACAACTCTTTATTAATCATTATTTGAATAAACAAAAGACGTAAAATATAAAAAAAAATGT
>JAPYYR010003747.1:0-10163 GCA_030523065.1 Aphidius colemani | reverse complement strand
CAGAAAAGAAATAAATAAAATAATCTTTTATTTTGTTTCACTATTACTCTCTTGAATAAACTAAAATTATTAAATAAATAATATCAAATTTCCAACAGTTTCACTTATTAGTTTTTCGAGTGTTTTGAATAGTTAACCAATTTTCTTAGATTTCTTTTTGGTCATATTTTCTTGTACTTCTCTGCAAACTTTGGTACGAATTATTGTTTCCACCAATTTCTGATACCAATGTCATTCTTTGTGTTGTCTCCTATATTTCTGTTAACTTTCTCATTGCTTCTTCAGCCATTTTTTTGCTGTTTCGGGGTACTTCTTCTGTTTCAAATTCTTTTTTTTCGGACTCCGGTTCTATTATCACTTTGATTTCAGGCCTTTTTTTTCGCTTGTTTTCTATGTTGAACTTGGTGTCTCTGTGGGTGGTAGTAGTTTGTTAGTTCAAGTTGTTGATTTCTGCAATCTTCCAATTTTTAAGCAGATTTGCAGCGTCCGCAATTTATTGATTAACTGTGTTGTCTTCAGAGTAATTTTTTTTAGTTTCTCCTATCAAAGAATTGTCGAAGCTGTTGTGAAGACTGTCTTCGTCGTCTGTTATGCTGATTGTATGACGATGTTGGTGCTTACGAATGCTTATATATGTTGGACTGAAATAAATTGTACTTTTATTGGGGTTGTAAACAGATTTTTGCTCTTTTCTGGGATGTCTTTTAATATTCCTTGGTTTATTTAGTCTCTTATTTCTGTATCTCGGTTGTTTTCGAATTGGATAAGTGATGGGATACTTTTGAAATTTTTCCAAGTAGATTTGTTCCACAGTACGTCTCCAAAAACTCTAGTTTCGCAATTTGTTTCGTATTTTTTTCGTGGTGAACGTTTTACTTCAAGTTTCCGTTCGTAGGAATCGCTGAATTGCTCAGTTTTACACTCTAGTTCTGCTTTTTCGGTTTCTAGTCACTCCACTTCAGCTTTTTGCCTACACTCACTAAAAAATCTTTCATCTTTTTTTTAAGAAATTCTTCTCTTCCTAAATTTCGATTCTTAATCTATTTGAACCTTTTCTGATTAATTTCGTCTCAATATTTTTATGCACTATACTTAATGGTGTTTCTAAATTGATTGAATTGATGCTTTTATTTATTCTCGATTTTTTTTATAGAATAGAGTATACTTTTGTTCTACTCTTGATTGATCGAGAGTTTACTTTAGGCGGTTGTAATTGACTTTTATTTTTACCGTAATATGACTGGCTTTTTGACTTTAAATTATATATCTTTTCTATTCGTGTTTCTGCCTCGGTTTTGTTCGTCATTTAGCTGGAAAAATTATTCAGTTTCATAGGGTGATTATGCATTGAATACAATGTACTTTATTATTTTTTGAAACGGAATTATTTAAATTTCCTTCCTCCTCGAAGGCGTTCTTTATTACAACAAAAAATCACAATTGTTTAATAAGAATTTGGTTTAATATCATACAAATTTTATCTGAAGAGGTATTACTTTAGATTAGTAAACTTCCCAATAACGAGATACTCAAAATAGTAGAAAAAAAAAAAATTTTAACGTCGGTTGCCTGTCAGTGGTTTCAGTTTCAATTACCGGTAGAAAATTCATTATATTTTTGTCAAGAAAAATATCATAACTTATTGTAATAATAATTCATTTGAATAATATAAATTACCTATTTTGTTTATTAGAACATTAATAACCCAAAGTCATTGACATAATTTATATTTAAATAATACAAATTATTTATTTCGTTCATCAAAATGTTAATAAACAGAATTTATTACAATAATTGAAATCATTCAAATTTATGGAAAAATCAACTGTCGGTTACCTATTTGTAGGTTCGAATCCCCAGGAACAGCTCTAGTTCGTCACTTTGACAGTCAACTCAATAATTGAACAATAACTCAAAGTGAAATAGTACAACTAAATAATAACTCAGAATCCAATTCGTATCTATAATTTAGGAACAAAATTACTTTTCAATGAATATATGTATATATTGTAACCGATTTTCTGACCTGCACGGCGAGAACTATCGGCCAAGGATTTACAACGTTTACAACGAGGATTTCTCACCATCCTTCTCTAAATCACCGGGGGGAGCCATGTTGGTTATCTCGGAAGCCAACAACCGTGGGAGTCACGAGAACTAAAACGGGAGCCTAACTCAGTCTTAGAAATGGTAGAGGGGCGTGGTCCAACTGATCGGATTATGAAATACGTAGCTTCAACATTGAAGAACGCTAACGTGAACCAGTCTTGTGAATGACGTATGTCTACGTGTCACCGTGATGATACTATAAAAATACGGTCATTCATACGTATTCTACATGTGGGAGCAAGTATTATACGTAAAAGCTAGATATTTTTATAAGGAATTTTATAGTGAGCCATCGTGACCAGGTTTTACACTCTCGTTACCATGGCAATGATAATATCACAATTTTATTATTATTGATATTATTTACAGCGATCCATACGCATATATTTAATATTCCTATATTGCGCATGGGGCTTGATTTTGTAGTCACATGAAACGCCGCAGACGATCTGTCTGTCTCAGTTTTTCGTGGCTTTAAGCGATGACAAGAGCGGGGATTTGAATACATTCAGAATAGCTCAACGCATATACAGGTTTACTCGTACGTGAGATCAGCTGTGTATAAACAATAATTTAACTGAATTTATTTCCATTATTCACGTATATTTATATTTAAAAAAATATATTCATTTAATCATATATTTTAATAATAGAATGTTATGTTAATAATAACGTCATATGCATCATATAATTAAACACAGAAATAATACACACACAATTTGATTGGGCATACATGTGAGCCGAACTCTGTCGAATTCCCACTCTTGCCATTTGTCTGCACCGTTTGAGGTGACTGCGTTCCACTTATAGGAAAGCATAGGCGATGCGCAATATAGGAGTATTAAATATATGTCCATACATGAGCTACACTTTTACACTAGTGGGTAGTGGTAATATAATAAGTATTATTATTGTTAAAGAGCCATATTCGGACAGAGTTTCATCGTGACTTTACTTTGATAAAAAGAGACTCACCTAAGATATCCAAACGACATAGAGAAAACCATTAGTGAATCATAGAGAGCCAGTCAAGAGAAGGTAGAGATGATCGGGAGCCAGACAAGTTGTGTCGTCTCGCGACGCTGCAGAGTGCTCAAGCTTTTGAGAGCTTTCTGCTCCCACTCTCGCGCTCTTTTACCTCTCGTCCCGGACATGCGCAGCACGCTTTCCTAGACCGCAACATGAAGAGGTGTTTTATCCAGCGCTCGGCTTTCGGAGAGTTCGTTTTGACACGGTTGGAGGGGAACCTTTTACCATGATGATGTTTAACGTATCAAGCACTGCTACTGGACATCGAATCTATGCACGATAGTTGTCAACACCGACACACAGATAACAGCACTTGAACCGCCACAATAGCTTTAGCCGAGACCCTTTTGAATTATTAACAATAAACTCCCATTAGTTATAAATTATTCAAGCGACAGTGTTCGATATATTGCCCTTTACGGGATTTATACCTAGTATAGTTAAGTTGAAATAAATTTACTCTTTGTTTTTTATTGTTTTTAAATTATGATTATATTTTTATTTAATTTAAACTCAGTCATCTTTTAAACTTTGCTTTATGTGGGCAAACGAATAATAATATTGTGTATAGTCAAATTTAATTTAATTTATTAATGACGAGAGAAGAGTGTGATGTGTGGGTCACCACCTAGTTGAGGCAACTGAACTCTTCACAGCTCCAAGTACTGGGATGAGCCCTGGAACTTTGGCCTACGTGCAAAAATTACTTCTTCTTGAAGAAATTTTCAGTTCTTTGCCTTGAGTTTTCTTCAATGCGTTAATTGTTGGGCCAACACACTGTCAAAACTCAAGGCATAAACCGGTCAGCTCGAGTTGCGATTCGATACGCTGCATCTCAATTAGTGTCCACACAACTCAGGCTGACGATTTCTCTTTACCAAATTTCCCTTTTTTTACACAAATTTTATTTTCTACATTTTTACTTGTTTTACAATTTTTATTTTATTTTATTTTTCTCTGTCTCTTTCTCTCTCTCTATATCTGTCCCTTTTCTGACGGAACAGACAGCAAATAAATAATTAAGGCTATATCGAGCTATTATTCGATTATTTATTTCGAGAACCAATGAAGTAATAAATTTCGTTACAATGTATATATATATATATATATATATATATATACATTAACTTAATAAATTATTCATTGATTAAAATTAATGATTTTACATTTGTTAAACCAATACTTTATCCATTAATAAAACATCGATAATTGAAAGTGCAAGTTAAATGCCAGTTTTGTGGAACAATCGACACCATTCACTACACTGCTCAAATCAAACGACGATCCACTTTATCGAAAATAACTAGAGTTCGTTGTAACAATCAATCAGCAATTGTGAGTAATTTTCATATCGTATATTGGTTACTACACAATAAATATTATAACTCATCTGTGACACAAAGATAATAAAATTTAATCGTTACACCATAAATATTGTGTTATCATTAAAACCTATTTCTATCTCTTACCCTACGCTTTGGGCCTGATTTAGTTACCGAAAGGTTAGGATCAAATAACTGTCTTAATTAATGATTAATTAATGATGGAACGGGTAAATTGGGACATAAAAGCAATGAGAGAAAAAAAAATTTCACAATGATTTTATTTGTATGATAAGGTCGGCTGATTCTTCATTTATTGAAAATTCTCGAGAATTCAAAATGTACTTGATATGAAAGTCGATTTATATTATTGAAATAGTTTTAATTTATTAGAATAAATCGATTAATTGTTAAATTGTGGAGAATAATTGAGAATGCGATTAACAATTGATATCAAAAATCGATCTAAGTTATACAATGATTATATTTATCAAAATAAATCGATTCAATATTGAATTGCGAAATAATCATCGAGAATACTAGTAAAACTCGATATAAAAAATCAATATAAGTTATAAAGCTGTTATATTTTTGAAATAAATTGATTAATCATCAAATTGTGAAAAGGATCAAATGTTAAAAAGGATCCTGTTGTAAGACTTGATAGGACTTTTAAAATAACTTTATTTATTTAAATAAATCGGTTAATTATCGACTTATTTAAAAACTCGATTGCCAAAGAGGTTGTCGATTTAAAATAAATCAATGATTCATTCAAAATAATCGAATATTTAAGGGGCTCTTGATGTAAAAATCGATAGAGCCTTTGAAATAATTTTATTTATTCAAACAAATCGGTTACTTATCGATTTATTCGAAATAGTCGAATATTGGAGAGGCTCTCGATGTGAAAATAGATAGGGTCTTTAAAATAATTTCATTTACTCAAATAAATCGGTTAACCATCGATTTATTTAAAATAATCGAATATTAAAGTATAATTTCATATGAAAGGTTTGTAAGCTTCTTCAACGAGGTTAGAATTGTGCAAATAATTTATTTATTCAATAAATATTAAAAATAATCGAAGGACTTCAGTATTCAAGTCGATCAAACTCTCAAAAGTGATTTATAAATGTTTAAATGATTCATTTATTTTATAAATCTTTGACTGATCGCAGAGATTTAATAGGAAAGTCGATGACTATATTGAATGTGATATTCGAGGAGCAAATATAACTACAGAGATAATTCCTTCAAAAAAATAATTTGCCTGGGGAAATTAGCATTTGGTTTACCTCTCTTCCTCAGTTAGTCAAGTCTTAATGAATTTATTCTTTGGATTTAATTTACGTTAATTACTGTGGTTAAATGGGTAAAGAGAAGAAGTAGTCAAGATGCTGATTTTCCTGGGCAAATTATTTCTTTAAAGAAATTATCCTTGTAGCTACATCTTTTCCTCAGCCACCTGTTCACGGTGATTAATAAAAATCCAAATCGAAAAATAAATTTATAAGGTCAAACGGCTAAAGAGAAGAAGTAGACTGAGTGCTAATTATCTTGGGCAAATTTTTCGATTTAACAAATTATTTATGTAGTCACATCTCCTCCTCAGCCATTTGACCATCTAAATTTTTTTAATTCAATTTCCATTAATTAGTGTGGACAAAATATTATTTTTCAATGAAGAATTTGCTTTGATATTACTTGAAAGTAATATCAATGTTGCTTTGAATAAATATTTTCGCAACGAAAAATCTGATTTTTTTTCTTAAAAAAAGCTAGGCATCAATTTATGGGATCATTATCAAATCTCATTATCTTCACTCAACTTTATCATATTTTTATTAAATTTCAAAAAATTGGAGACGGAAGAGGGCAAAATATTTGGTGTATAATAAGGCAGAGTAGTTACCACCGTGCCTCGTGATAATCAAATTACGCTACATATAGACACTCTTCGTGGTAAAAAAAGGCTGAAAGCATGACTACGATGTTTATCACCATTATAGAATACATATTTTATTTTTTCATTCCTCTTGTTTTACTTCTTTTTTTTTATCATAGAAATTTATTTTGCCTAACAACAAGATAAACAAACTGCTTGTTTTTGTTTTTTGAAAATAACCGTGGTGCACGTCAACTATTTGCAAACTATACTTATCTGTCAAGTCAAATAGATTAGAGTATATGTGTTTATTATTAAAGAAAATATTATTTATGTAGTAAATTATGACAAATCTTACCAAACATCGTGAAGAACTTAATTTGTCGGTATTCCCATTTAATAACTCATTGTCAGCAAGGTCAATTTGTCAGTTACAATCAAACTATCATCTTTCAAGCCAATACACAAGTCAAACTATGCAACTGAGATCTTTATACATGCATCGTTTTCATCCCCAAGAAAGAATTAATATTCAAGTTAGTTTTGACATAACAAGATTAATACAATTGTAAATTATTACAATGATTTTTCAGCTAAATTTGGCAATTATTATCACTAGTATTATTTTTATCATGATTATTTTAATTTGATAGTCGTTTTGTCGTTAGTAAACGAAAAATATTATCTTTGAATCATTAATTGGTTCATTATCAAAAACCAAGTCAAATACATTATAAACTTTGAAATACTCAATGATTATTCAAAAAATTAGGGTAGTTCCATAAATGAAAAGTGGCAAGGAATAAACCTCATGAGTGCCATGCCTATGAAAAAGTTCTCAAATAATCCCAAGCAAGCCCGTTCGGATGAAGATTCTACTATTTGGAAGGAATTAAACCGCAATGATGCGCTACAGGATTTTAATGTTGGAGCTGTTGCTACTCCATATGGAACGATTTCTCTCAGACTTCACAACCGCCTTCGAGTTGAAATGTCTCTTGATCGTGCTATAAGAATCACTAATTTTGAGGTATAAAATCTTCCTTAAAACTGTCATTGGCTGAGTAATTTCTGAATAATACGTATTTTGATACAAACAGATTCAGACAGCATAAAACTTGAAAAACGTAAAAAAAAAAAATATCGAATTATGTATTTTGACTATCTCAGAACGACAACTGTTTTATTTTGCAGAATAGTATTTTACTTTCTCTCAGTAGCTCAGGATCAGCAGCAGCTCTTCTACACCCCAATGGTAGAATCTATCAATATGGATCTCGTGTCGAAATCCTTGCACACGATACCCACGGGAACAACAAGTAGGCTATTGAAAATGAAAATTTTCTAGATTATGAAGTGCTTCTAAGAAATGTAAATTGACAATATTGGATAAAATCCTTTGTTCACAGATATGCTAAAATGTGGTATAAAGGGGTAAGTTTTACTTCAGAACAGTGCGCATTAGTGTATTTAGTTGATGCAGCTGGAACAAGAACAACAACTGATTCATTTTCCGATATGAATCAAGATTTTTCGTTAAGTGTATTTTCCGCTGAGTCTTGCCAAAGACATTTTGACTATCAAGAAGCTCTCACAGTCCTTGAAGGTGCACAATACTGGCAATCTGATGAAGGCATTGAGAATTGGGTTATAAACAATGTCCGTATTTCTCAAACACCAGGCGGTCTTGTTAAGTAAAAAACAAAAAAATTTATTTAATTTCATTTAAAATGATATTCATTTCAAACACAAATTTCTAGGGTCGCACGTAGTAACAACAAATATCAACTGAGGACATCAGCAAACAATGGAACAGCTACCGTAACAACCCCATTTTTGCACTGTACTGCATCACTGGGTCAGACATCTCATCTTTTCGTAAGGCGTGGTGAAAGACGCATGCATTATGATGGTAGCAGCTTTATTGTGAGAAACGCCGGCCACAGCGCTGGCTTCGACAATAATAATCAGCTAAAAGTGTATTGAATGCGGTGTTAAGCATAAAGATAGTTCGAACTTTTTAGGAGTAACTAATTTTAATCCTGTAATGCTAGAATGAAATGATAAAACATTATTCAAAAATTTTTTCTTTCTTATATATTTGAGGTTCAAATTACCAAAGTTGGAAACAAACAAAATTTTTCAAAGTTAACAGAACGAATAGAATAATAAGGCGTCTTTGTGACAGCTTTGATTGTACTACTTTTTTTTTTTAAATAATTTTTAGAGGTCAGTTGGCTTTTATCAAAAGTTAAACATATGATATGGCTTTTCTGGAAATGTTTAAAGATAACTTTCAATGTTAATTGAGAACATTTATAATGACGGTATTGTTTTTTAAAAACTTTGGGTCATAGTAGACGAAATAAAAAAAATTGAGAATGATAAAGATATCGCGGGAACTATGGGAGTTAGGAAAAAATGAATCAAATAAAAGTTAAAATAAGAGGGAAATCGCGATTGAAAATATTGATAAAATTACCTCTGGTTGATTGAGAAAAAGGGACGTGGATTCTCTTTCTTCTAACGATCGTAGATCGTTTAAGACCGAAATCTTAAAAAATTTAAATAAAGATATTATTTTATTCAAATTTCTCAGAATTTTGGCTACGAATGATAGGAGAAAGAGGATCCACGTCCCCTCTTCTCAATCAACCAGAGGTAATTTTCTCAATATTTTCAATCACGATTTCTCGCTAACCCTTTGAAATACGCAAAAAACTCCCGGTAACTAAATGGAAGGTAATTTTTTTTCCTACAACTTTTATTCAAACTGCGCTCCTCTAACTTCTATAGTTCCTTCGGTATTCTCAAAAAACATTCATTTTAAACTCTTTTTATTTTTTTTCTCTAGAAAAATTTTTATCCACTTTTTATCACCACCCTCAAATTTCCGACCCTAAAATTTGTTCGAAAGTTTTTTCAAAAATAGTAGCCAACGTAGTTCATTGACTGGACTGAAGAAGCACGTAAGTGCCTCGTGTCGAGTGTGAGAAAAAAAAAAAAACAAAGGCTAACACTACCATGCCTTATTATACACCGAATACAGGTAACCTCATCTCTCGCTAATTTTAAAATTGATTTTGAAATATGATGATGACGATTAAAATAAATGATTTCCTAAATTAACAATAACATCATATCACTTCCGTAGTTAGTGGACGATAGCAGCAATTTTTATAGTCTCAATAATTAACAAATAATTAGGTAAAGCAATTTTAGAATTTATTAATTTTTCATTAATTAGTTATTGTAATAAATAATAAATAAAAAGTTATTATAATTAAATAAGAATGTGGCGTCAAGTTAGCGAAAACTTAACCGAAATACAAAATTTTTATTGAAATCGATTGCGAGTATTTAGCTCATCACGTTTATCTACTTTTTATAATTTATTAAGGGAGTACCTCCACAGATTAGTTTTCTTACAAAGTTTCTAATTTTTGGATATATCAATCTTGAAATTACCCTGCATCTAATGATCTTAAGTTTGAAAAATTTATTAAGATTTGACATGAACGTGAAGCCGAGTGTATCCGAGTAGCAATCCGCGTATCTCCCCGCTTATTTTATATATCACACGCGTGCATACAAACATCTCGATGAAAATCGAGAGGCACGGTAGTGCCTCGTGTCAAGTGTGAGAAAAAAAAAATTAACACTATCGAGCCTAATATACATCGAACAGAGATAACCTCACCTTTCGCTAACTTTATAATCAAATTTTAAAATATGATGATGAATATTAAAATCAATGATATTTATAATTTACAATTTCAGTCTATCGATCTTTAATATCCTGAAAAAATCAAATT